>JARJDV010006996.1:0-103520 GCA_030264675.1 Anaulacaspis nigra | reverse complement strand
TGTCACTGACTTTCCACGGATTGACCACTGTGCGGCGCATTATTAAGCTCTGTGCTTCTTGAATGGCACTTTTGTGCGGGCTAAGCTGCTCCACGTTTCGAAGATTTTCGGGGTGCCTGAATGTCTGGCGAGCTCAGATGCATCGGCGCCGACCAGTCTGGTCCGGTGCACACGCTGCACAGCCCAGGCGAATTTATAGGCAACGTAAGAGAATGAGTATTAGACACCCTCACCTGAGCACAAAAGCATCCAATAGGCCAACAAGCAATAGATACTTCTTGAATCGATGCACTCTGCGTAGGCCGAAAAATGACAGAAATAATAGGGAGAACAGAGAAAAGAGCTATGGCATTCACAGGTGTCCAACTTTTATTTTTCCATTGTGGCATGCTGAATGTCTTCGTTTCTTCGATTCTTTACCCGCGTGTTGGGCGCTGTGAAAGAAACGAAGTGGATACAAACGAATGAATAGGTGAAATATACGTATGTAAAAAGACACTGATGGTATATTATGAGTAGTTGAATCGAACTTGTTTCCTGCTTTTTCACGGCCATTCTCTGCGCGTAGTTGTAAAGCATTCGGTGAGATGAGCAGCGCGCATAAAAAAAGGGAAGAAATATGGAAAAGGAGGCATAGTGAATGCGAAGAAAAGAAATGTCGTCCAATAATAATAATAAATGGTGGTTGAATTATGTTCATATTATACATGAAAGAGCGTCGCGTCTAAGGTCAATGCGGCCACTCGTATCGTACGCGCATTCTTTGCGCTAAGATTCATTCACGTTTGGCTTCTTTCGATGATGCTTCTTGGTAGGAAATCTTTAATGCGGGCAGGACATCAAAGCCGCGTCGCGTAAAGTGCCTGAGAGGGTGTATCATAGATTATTGGTCACGGTGATATTCAAAATGAATATGAAAAAAGTCAATTTTAACACTCGGTCAGGTTTTAGACTCGACCAATTTTTATTTCCCCTTCAACGTGCGCAGAATTCAACTGAATTAACTTGATGGCTAACACGCAAATATTTGACGATTATGTAGTGAATTATTATTGAAAATTTGTACATGTAAAAACGCTTTCTCTGATATGCATCTACAATTGAAAGTCTAACCCAATTCCCAACGAAATCCAGCAAGCACATTAAGTTTACACATTTCTTGTTCTTATCAATTCGAATCTGGCCATTACGTTACGCTAAGAACTCATTAAGAACAATAGACATTCGTCCGGCTCACTCGCCATGTGGCATGCTCCACGAAATACGGCAACTATCAGGAAAAAACGAACAAGGCGTGCGCTCGCGATCGCACTTGAAAATCACGCCAACAATGCTTTATTAGTAAAGTGCTCTTCTCTTCAACTCAACGTCGCGTATTCTTGCGGTGCTGCTGGTGATGCTGCTGCTGCCTGTTTGGCCAAGATAAGCAATGACAACAACGGCATGCCGCATAAGGTACGAGAAGCGCGCACAACAGGAGTAACAACAACAACGCATCGACATCCTCGTTCTCGTCGTCGTCGTCGTCGTCGTCGTCGTATAATAATAACAACAGCGAGCGCGCAGGAACGAATACGCGAAGAAGAGAACGATACGAACGCCCGCTCTTTATAATAGCAATAATGGCATATTGAACAACAACAGGACGGGAGAATATGAGCAATAACATCTCAGGAGCACAGCGAAGCGTCCTTTTCGATTTTGCTCTTCGCCTCCAATGTTCAGATCTTGATTTCCCCCGGCTCATTGTCATGCGCATTCGTACAAATTAAAATGCCTTTTTCTTCTCCATTTCATGCGGCAAGTTCGTGGCAGTAAAGTCGAGATTTTATTATCTAAACACATGTTTAGTTACACCTTAATCTCGCGCGGTTGCCGCTCGAGCTCATTACAATATTGTAATGCAGTTATTATTATTATCAACTCGAAGAAAAGTAGCCAGCATCTTACGATGCACGCACGCACGTATGATTTGAATACGGTTTTGTTGATCGAAATTGCTTTCTGGAATTGATTTCCGTTTCAATTTGTTGCCACAATGGACTTGATTAATTTTTCATTGCCAGTTGCACTTTTGCCACCAACTTGTATGCGAAGTTTATAGAGAAAAAATGTATAAAAGCACAGCAACTTTGGTTTGATTGAGGAATAAAAGTATTCGTCAATGAATCGCGCGCAGTCGTACGCAACGCTCAATCCCAATGGAATTTTGTCGTAAGCAGGTAGCGAACATTCTTCCAATTCCTGTGATTCAGCAAAACGGGCGTAAAGTGCGCACACACACCCGAAGAGAGCCACTCGAATGAGCAGCAGCACCGCCACGAGAGATTCCATTCACTTTCCTGCTTTTTCACCTTGCCAGCGAACGACGAAACGCACAAGAAAAAGACACACTTTGATGAACGCGCGCGCACCAGGTGAAATGAAGAAGGAAAGCGCGAGCGCATAATGGATTTTTGTTTTCTGTGAAAACTGAACTGACCACACCTATTGTCGCGCCGAAAATGGTTCTCTTCTCACACGTCTCGCATTGTTCGCGCGCAGCTTTGTTTGCGCGTCGGGTTTCCGGTGCATTGTTGAACGACAGTGCACCGCACGCATTCCTTGCCAGGCGAAGAAACAAAATCAATGCCAATTTTGCAACAAACGTCGATGTGTGTTGCACGCTTTTTGATCGATCTATGCGAAGCAAACACCTCAAAGGTCATGCACGCAGGTTGAGTGAAATTTGAAATGTACGAGAGCGCGCAAAATAATAATACAATCGTACACAATAACGAAAAATACGACACACTCGTAAATCACGCACGCATTGAGATGTGTATTTGAGCTTATTGGCTGATTTACATGAAAGCCTAATAAATTTCGATTATGATAATCACGCGACGCGCACGCAACTCGCAGTGCGCGCGGAGCATTCCAGCCGAAAATATATCATTTTTTCGTGACTTATTGTGGTTCCGCCACTATAAACAATATATAAATATGTCAAAGATGTTCATGCGGCCAGGTTTTTTATGCTGCTGAAAAATGTGCTTGAAACTATTTGAAAGTTGTTGAAATTTCAGAAAAAGTAGTTTGACATTGGTAGATTTGAAGAAAGAATAATTTAATTTTACAATGATTAAGCAAACATAAAACATTAAGGAATATAAAGGGATGTTTTGTACGATTGTACCTGATAAGAGTAGAAAACAATCGATAGGATTTATTTAAGCACTAATCGGAGAACGCATCATATTTTTGTCTGCACTTTTTTGGGGGTGCTGTTAAACAAATGATAAAGCACACTAAAACTCGTACAGAAAAAAAAACGAATAGCAGTCGTATGAATGCTAAGCTTTTGCTTAAAATAAATAGTCGAACAATGCCAGCCTGCATATAGCAATCGTGCAACAATGCCAGACAACAAACACCAACAATACGCTCAATGGGACATTGCTAATCCCATATATTTCTGCATGTGCGCATGCCATTCACATGCACGGAATAGAAAAAGAGGTGTTTCGATTTGATGGTGAGGTGGTGGTGGTGGCGGTGCTGATGGTGATGAGGTGACAGCGATGCCAAAAGAACGAAAAGCGTTTGAAAATTTCCAATGCGGCTCGGCACTCGCAAGCTGAGAGTGTTTATTCGGAAGTAAAGCGGAATAATTGCATTCAATGGGTATTTTGCCATTTTCTCTCACTCTTGCCCCAACCTGGCTTAATACGCGTATAAGAATATCCTCCATGTGTGTGCCTAATGCGTTCGGACATTAATTCAAGCTATAAGCCAGGGTTGCACTTGATCAACTTCAGTGCACTTACTGAGCACACTTGAAAAAGTTGCTGGCTTAGCTTAAATGCGGTTCTGACATAGAGCAAAGCTCAGGGCAGATGATCATTCGCATTGCATGTATGGTGTTTGCATGGCAATGGACTTAATGTAGCTGAACTAATTTGGGGTGTACCATGATACCCCTCGAGTTTAATCGAATATGTTGTGTGTTGCGAGCGCGAAAAAGATGATGATGATGATGATGCCTGACAATACGCTGCCAATGAATTGGTTTGTTTGCTGTTACATGTGCTACGGTTACATGCTTATCATTTATCAATTTTTCTCTTTACGCATTCGTTCAAGCGAGAGCATTGTCTACGCCTTGATACACAATCAATGATACAATTGTGATTCGTTTAAATTGCGGGCTCAATACAGCAAACTTTAATGCTTATCATTGATCATGCTTTTTTTTTATTGGAATTTCGTAAAATTATTCAAAGTTCTTGGTCGAATGGTAACAAACGTTTTCTATAATTTACCGCTTTTGAAACACATTCGCCTTTATCTAGATGGCTGTCGTTTAAAACCTGCGAAAAAATGCACGGTCATCATCATCCTGAGCCTTGGTTCCAAATGGATATTTAAAGCATTTAAGACTAAAAGAAGAACTAACTATGAGGTGCGCACGCAATGCTACAACTAAATTTTCGCTCTTCGTTCTCGTCTGGATGGACGTAACTGGCGGCTCATCTTGATGAGGAAATATTTGATATCATGCATAATAATGATAATAATTCAAAAGAAATGAACGAAGAAGAATACGAGAGATGTAGAAACCCGTCGACGTTGCGTCTACCGCGGCCGCGCGCTGAGTGCAAGCGGTATCTAAATGGCTTGTTGATGTATGTGCGGCGAATAAAAGAAGGCTTTTTTTGAATCTATCACAACGATAGCGAAATGCACGGTAATCTTGATCAACGAGTCAATCTCGTATTGTACGATGTGATGGACGCAAAGTGATTTACCTCACTTCGAGGTGCGCTTTGCGTCGTTTTCCATTCGATGGAGTTGAGTAAAACCATGCGTAAATGGCAAACATTGCCAAACGAATCCGAAAATTCGGTGAGTGCGCGCTAAAATGCTTTTTACGGCTTTTATTGCTTAATAAAATCGCGGCGTTTAATGCCGCAAAGAGTTGGCTGCATGCATTTATTTCTCGGTTGCGCATCTCACACCTCTAATATTTAATATTTATTATGACTCGTCCGCAACCGCGGGGGGCCTTTTTACTGGTGCTACTGACCCCCTTGAATCCCCCGGACTCGCGTCTTCTTCCTCCTCTTCAGCTGCTTCTTCTTCTTCTTCTGCTCCTTCGAGAATACCTCGAAGTATTCGTTCGCGTTCAGCTTCACGAGTATGGAAATCGTCTTTGAATTTATCACGAAGCGCATTGTGCCTTTCACATCGCCGTGTTAATTTTATTTATGTTGTTATTTATAACGCGGCACAAAGGCGCTCTTATTTAATCTTACGTAAGCACGCTGGATGCGAGCATTTGGGAAATGCTCGTATGTGTTGTTCACAAAATTATGGAAACTATTGGATAATAAATGTTCAACTAAGTGCATAATGCGCTCCGACTGTTGCGCTGGTCATCGATGCGAATGTGAAATCGCATTAGTTTAACCTATTTGAGCACGCATAATGACGCATATTATAACAATATCATAACAAACAAATACAACAAGTAGCCGAGTACATGCGTAAGCACGTTTTTCGCCAGATTCATTGTTCGACGGTTCTAAAGGGGTGTTTCTACCCTGTTGGGTCAGAGACAGTAAGTAAGCATTATTGTCGGCTTGAATTACGAATGTAATCTTTACGCGTAAATCTTCTGTGCTCAATTTACTATTATTTTTCTACTTCTCGCAATGAATTCACAACAACCCCTTGATTTGCCACCTCGTAAATTGAATTTTTATGTACACAAAATAAAGAACTAATTTAAGTAATCATTCGGAAACACATATTATTTGATAGCGCATGATTAGATCTGCGATGCGCAATCACGACACCACTGAATTGTGTTGACATAAAACTAAGCGCGATCGAGGGGGTGAAAAGTGCCCCCGTGTGTTCAAATCGGATGGAATGTCAGGCAGACGCTCGTGTTTTTGATTTATTCAATCGCAATGTCAATATGTACACCATATGCTCGCGCGCAATCATTGATTTCCTTCCCTGCGCTTAATTGACAACAACAACAATGCGCATTAACAGCATGGGTAAACGCTCCTCACGCTTCTGTGTGCGGATCGCCGCAGTCGTAGTGAAAAGAAATTTTGAAGAATATGCCGCGCGGCCCGCACGCCGAATTTAATGGCATTTCGAAGACGCGCATTGTTCGAAAACGGTAGCAATCAGGAACTCACCACGACACCGCGATTGTTTCCAGTCGCGCTGCCGTCAAAAGAATCGAAAAATGTCGATATCATCGCTTAATAAACACTTCTCTGTGGAGTGCGCATTTCTCGAAACTAATTATGCTCACACCAAATTTCAATTACATTGCAATGACAAATCAACTTTTCTTCTAATTACTTGTGTTGTTCTGTTCTCATTTCTTTTCACAATTCTCGTTCTCCTTTTTTTTCTACACTCGAAATGTATATTTTTGATGTTTTTTTTATTAATTTATATTTACTCACATGCTTTGAATTTAATTACTCTTCGGTGAAATAAGAAACAAATTCAAAAGATGTAAAGATAAAGAGCATAAATTGAAATTAAAACTAAACTAGAAACGAATGAGACATTCAAATGAAGATGAAACGTCGAAAAGAGAAAAGCGTTTTTAATTATTCGAAACACTTGAAAACAACATACGCGTTGTGTTGTATTGAACTGAATACGTGTTGCAGCATGCAAGAGCATTCAAAAGCGCAACTTATTAAATTAATCCAAATGACCTGGCAAATTTTAATCGGACGCAGGGGTCTTTTCATCGACTTTAGAAAAATGCCTGCATGAACACGCGCGCGCGGCCTCTTCTTCTTTTGATTGCTTGCTGCTCCCGCTGCTCGATTCGGTGGCCGGCTTCTGTTCTTCTTCTTCTTCTTCTGTGCCATCAGCATCAACATCAGCATCAGTTGAGCCTTTGATTATCTAGGCTCTACATATATTCACACCTATGCGTTATGCGTGGCATGGTTATGTCACACACAATAATTGCAAATTATTTTGCGCGCTGCGACTTTCAAAACATTTCGCTCACTCAAAGCAGCGCGAGGAATTAATTTGCGTTGTTTTGTGCAAACGTGCGGATTGCTTAATTAACGGTCGAGTCTTTTTGTAATTAGCGCCGCGGCGCCCTTTTGCTATTTTTCTAATTGCGCGCGACAAACACACACAACTCTTTGCGCAAATATGCAAATGGCCTTTGAAATTAACTCTAATGATCATTAACGCTCTCGGCACGAATTAATTAAAATATTTACAAGTTTTATTCCGTTCGTTGCACGCGTGCACACTTTTTACATTTATGGTGGCATCAGTTAAGTTATAAAAGCGGAAACGCTGCGTTTGCGGTACTTTTCCCTTTCGGTTTATTTTACAACAGTTAAGGGCATTAACATTAGAAATTGCTTGCTTTCTTTCGATAAGCGCAAGGTAGACGCCAAGGTCACTGCAACTCTCTGCAATCCTTGCTGCTTACTGCATTTTTGATTTACAACTCTGCAACAAAATCCGTCAAATAGCAACGGGCGTAACAGTAAAATTTATCATTTTATTGTACAACTACTGCAGCGGCGAATTGCTTTATTGGAGAGTTAATTTAATTATTACACATATTCAGCGTGCAATTATGGATGGCATTTTAGTCTAAATTATGTTATAAACAGACATATTGTAAGGCTACTTTTCTTAAAATTTCTTAGTAATCATGAATATTTTTTAGGGAAAACCCTAAAAAATTTACGTGTTTGTTCATATTTTGCCAATGAAAAACTAATTGCATTTTCCATCGTGCAGAAAAAGTTGAACAATGCATGCAGATCAAGTGCGCATGTAATTTGACAAGCATTTATTACAAATTCATCCATTGTGGGCGCTTTGTCACTGCGATTGTTGTTGGTTATTATTAATGATCAATGTCATGAATATTAAAAGCAGCACGCCGTGGTTTTTCTCGGTACACGCGCGCGCGTGCAACCCTCGAGCGAGTATCATCGGCTGTCGTGCGGTGGCCCTTGCTTCAATTTTGCGTTTAATGTGATTAATGCATGGTGAATGCGAATTGATTAAGCGATATACACCCGTCGAGAATATGCACGAGTCGCGTATTCGCAATTGCCGTCTCGTTCTCATGTGTGAGGAATGAATATCAAAGGTGCGAGACGGAAAGCGGTTTGCATGCGCTACAACCCTAAATGCTGCTGCGCATGTAAAGGCTCAAACTACTAAACGATAAGTGTGAATCAAGCTGCGCTTGTAAATACTCTTTAGGGGTTGATCAATGTGGTACTCAAGAATCAGTAGAGGTACTAAAATTTATTTCATCCGTACCAGCGACTGATCAATAAGCGGAATTCATAATTTTCCATGAAATTTGGTAATACGAAGGAAATCTTCATATGAATAAAATTATGAGCATAAGTATACAAACGAAACGTGTTTAGTTGGTTCAACCCCTAAGGTTACAAAGTCCGAAAGAGTTCAAAATCATAAAATACAAAAGATGCATACAATGCGCAATGTGTGGTGGATGTTGCAACACAGGATAATGCAACCCCGAATGCAGTGCAAATCCATTTATGATGAGGCGGTAAAAGAAGGATGATTCTTCTGCCCTTATCGTATTGTAGCATTTGTCTTTCCATTCGCTCCACTTTGCATACGCGATGATAAAAAAGCGGGACGGGAGAATTATTAGGTTGAATTATAGCGTACGAAGAGTGGGTCCGGATTATTAAATAATTTAAAGGGTGGTTTGTACTTGAATTATCTCCATTCTTCTACCCTTGCATGCACAATGTGTTTCGTGTCCACTTTTTTCAACATTAGTGCCATCTTCAAGCATTGTTTGGCGGGTTGTACGAACAATTCGTACACGATGCGTAATTGCATTCATGCGCTGTGATGTGTGAACGATTTAATATGCGCTCTTCTTTAAATTCGTATTAACTGTGCGATGATTTATTCTAATTTGAAATTCATTTTTGGTATGCATGAATTTGTATAAATCAAAAACGGTAATTTGTACAAGGCGCAAGCGGAATAAAACTATTCCAGTATTGTTCGTTCTAAGAATGCAACTTTTCTTTGATACTTTTCCGTTTTATACCAGTTTATTGAATGCGTATTGTAACTGTTATCAAGCATGAAGTAATAATGGTCATGTTTTGACATTGTATTGTAGAGTCATTTCCATTTTGGGATGAATATTGCTGCAAGTAAAAGCACAATGTTATAATTACCCTAATAAAATCAATGAGCAAGAAAGATGAGTAAGGGTCCTTTATGGATGTGATTATAAAGTGCAAACATTCTCTTCTTTGAAGTAATGCTTGTTATAAACATTAATTGTTAAATTTCGAATCAATAAAATAAATTATACAGGCGCACGACTTTAAAGTCAAATGTAAATGTACCTTGACTAATTCAGTTTTGTGATGGTTTTCTTCAAAACAAGCACACTAAAGTAAAAGTAATTTTTGAGCCCTCGAAGAGAATGTCCTTAAGGATGATTGTAAGGGTTTTGAATGGTGGTAGTCTGAAAAACTAATGGAAATCTTTGACGCACACAAATGAAAAATTAACTACTTAGTCCTGAGACGATTCGAAATTCAATCTCGCTGGCTGCTTGCAAATGTTTCGTTTCGTTTTAATTCAAATAAAGATCACATAATGCATCGCGATGATGACGAGTGGATGACTGGATGGATTCCGATTGTGCGCGACACAATGTGAAACAGTATGCGCTCGCAAACACACGCGCACGCGAAGGATGGCCATTCCCGTGTCGTCTTTTCAACGGCTTTTCAATCGTCAACACGGCGAAGGGCGCGAATCCTCTTCTTTGCGCACTCACATAATAATCATACGAAGCTAGCTGCTGCTGCTCCATCGAAAAATGCCAATACATTCATTCGCTTATTCTTGCATTGGCATTGCGCAAATGCACGTCGCATCGCGTCGTTGCGCGCTGTTAATAAACGACGATCGCGACGAAGATAAAGGCGGAGGAGACGCGCTGCAGCGCGAAATAATAATGGCATTCAATGGGAAGGATTTTCTCATTTGAGGCTCCCGTATTGAGATGCATTGTGCGCCCGCGTATTGTCATTATCATTATTATAAAACGCATTCGTGCGCCAACAGGAGCCACTGCCGTGTGTGTGCATCATCGGCATTTAAAACCAATAACGATGCAACAATGCGCGCGACTATAATGAGCGCGGCGTTCACCAGCAACACAACTCATTACGCGCATCGTAATTATACGCGGACAAAACGTGCGTGATTCGTTTTTCGTTTCTCGCATTGCAATTCTATTAGTTGCCTATTATTTATTCAACCATTTATTATATGCGATTGTGTTCTGTGCTCGTGCTTCTCGTCGCAATAACTAATTGTTGTGTTTCGTTATGTATCCTTCGCGTATTTTTAAACACAATGACGAAAATTTACTTGGCATAAAAACAAGATTAATGAAACATCAGAATTATGATAATGGCATCTAGAACAATAACAGAACGCTGAAGACGCAAACGACAAACGCTTCATCCCTCTTTGCGCATTGGATTGTATCTTGAATTGTGCGGTAATCTTCCACTCGCATACGCGACACAATTATCCAAACCGCCCCCTTACAAAGACGCCGCCAACGGGTTTTGTTATTATTAAATTTTGAGGAGCGTGCATGTTTGAATAGCTTTGTGCGCAGATGAAACGATGACGTATGTTACACATATATTCATATACACTCTCCCGCTTGCAAATGCATCATCATTCACACATGTGCAATCAAAGGCGATGAAAAGCACAAATATCACCGAGCACAAGAATATCAGAGAGATTGTCGCGTTCAGCGTTCGTCGTCGTCTTGAAATTCAATTGCGACATTGCGGCATAAATTACCAAAATGATGGAATTGTTGCGCTGAATGCCTTTCGTCTAGTTGTTGCTGTTTGCCAACTTGTATTTCTTCGCACGCGCGCGAAGCAGGTTTTCTTAATGCGCCCGACCGGAAAATGAATGAACGGGACGGTTTTGGTTTGATTGAATCGCAGAAACGCATTGTTCGCGAGCGCGCGCATATCTTAGAAGGGTGCTCGCTCCGAGTAAGAATATGCGATGTGATGAATTAATCGCTCACGCAGGATGGATGGATGGATGATGCGCGAAGAATGCGCGAATGTGCCGGAAACGCGCGGATATTGCGTGTCTTGACAGTGCGATTTTGCAATTAATTCACGCCTCGCTTGTCGACTACACACGCGCTCTCTTTGAATATGAGTACGATGTTTATTTGTGCAAATGATTAATTCCATAATGCGGAATTCATATATGATAAGAGATGAAAGGGGGTTGGATAATTTTCGGGACATAAAATTCTATTTTTGCGGCGTGGCAAAAATAGCGACGAAGACAAGACGCACATATTAATCAAACTTTTTCATCTAGCACATCATCATCATCATCATCAACAACAAATTTTATTTTTGCGCAAATTTATCAAATTCCTCAGCCGTCAGATGAGAGGCCAATCAATAATCATAATAATAAAACAAGAAAATCCATCATAGCATGCGCATAGGTTAAGTCGCATTGTCCTTCGATGACAAGGACGAAGATGACGACGACGACGTTGAAGAATCTGCATTGTCCTTCGTCATTCTTCGTTATTCATAACGACGATAAAAGCAAGAAAGCAGCGCGCAGAAGGAACGAGCTTACAGACAGCTAATATTATACACAAGATTAATTTAATACAATGAGCGAGCGAGTACTCGCTTGCGCGCGCCCGCGAGCTTGCATCCTCGAATAAAACGCCATTTATTTTCCATCTTGCACCCCCTGCCGCCCGTGTGCGCTTTGCCGCCGTCGATGTCGTCGTCGTCGTCACGCGTTTCTTGCGTGTGTCTTCTTCTACGAGTCCCCCCGCCGCCGCCCTCGACTTTTATCGTCATGCGATTTGAATTATGCGCGTCGTCTGTTATTTATTATCCTCGCATCCATAATGAGATGGCATGTTTCACCATGTTTATGATGTGCGCGCGCCACACAAAGTACTCTAGCGCGCTGGCAAGCAAGAAACGCTGGTTTATGAATAAGAAATTGTTTGATGATTGAATAATTTTTAAAGGATAATTCAATCAGATATTAATTAATCAATAACAAAGAGCCACGCACACAAAGCGAAGATTTATTCCGAGCTCTCCAGAATAACTTGTGTAAAACAAGTAGTCATATTAATTAGAAGCACCATTTTGCAATTAACACTCTACGCAGACAGTTTAAACAATCTGTTTGTGCGTGCGAGCTCGCCAGCAGCGGAGACGAATGGCGATGATGAAGTTGATTAACGTCCAAACAATCGCGACATGTTGTTGTGTCATTATATTGTATCCGTAAATGAGATAAGTGGACAAATAATAATGACGAGATGGAAAAATGTTGCATTCACTGGCGTTCCACAACAGCAGTGAATACACACAGTGCACACAGTCGACCACTTAGATATGCACACTCTTCCCTCATTCACACGTTTTTATCCAGCTACCATATTCGTCCTAATCGTTTTAACAAGGCTTGACAAACACTTGTTTGACAAACAATCCGTTTGGCTGCGTTTACTTCAACTATTTCGACGAGCCACGCTTTATTTGAACATTAACTACACGCATTCGACTTGTGTCTTTTTCCTATTCAGGAAAGGAACAAATTGTTTCTCTATTTAAACGCACTGATCAGAAATATTTATGCGTATTGTGGTGGTCTGTTTGTTTACTTGTTCAATTATCAGGTCGTCTTGAAGATTTAAGAAAAACACAAGTAGTCTTATTTAATTTCGAATATTACTTGTTATTGGTAACTAATATCGATGATTTTGTTTCAGGAAGGGTGAGTACAACAACTATTTTGTGAAACACTTGGTATGGGATAGTGGGGTAGGTTGGGTTTTATTTTAAAAGGCGGCGAATAGAAAAATAGGAAAAACAGGGATAAAAATGCTAACAGCAAATGTCGAAATAAATTGGAACGCATTTTGTTACGTTTTGCTAATTTCCTGTCGACAACAACGCTTCGCGATACGCGCTGAGGGCTCGCACACGTTCGATGGTTATTTTCACCCACAATGCGCACTTTGCGGGCCGAAACAAGCCAAACTAAAAACAGGAACAGCATTTCAGGGTGTGTTGTATTCATTCACGCGTGCGCCTTTTGTGAGACGCTAGAAGCTAGCGCGTCCTGGCCGCTGCCCCCGTCGCCGCCGCCACTCACTACTCGCTCAGCGAAACACACAGTCGCATCATTAATCTTTTTCCACAATCAAATCGACTCTATTTGACTGCTTTTGCGTTTGTTTTTTCCTTTGCAAAGTTTGCTTGTTTTGCCCCCACAGGACCCCGAAGAAAAAACTTATTGTTGCCGTTTTCATCCATTGATAAATGCTGGATTAATTGCGCAAAATTTGTTCCGACTGTTGTGCGAACGCAACAAAAACTCATTTATCTTCGACTATCGACTACTTAACGATTTTATTTCTTGCACACAATGATTAAATATTCGGCAATCGCGCGCGAGCAAAAAGAAATCAATATATTTGAGATGTCAAATAGAGACTTTAAAATCGTACATGGAATTATTAGAATTTATGAAGTTGGTGTCAGAGCAAGAAAAGGTTTTCATGTCCGAAATAAAGTCATTTTTTATTCGTCCATTATGAGCACAACAGCACAATTGCCATTTATAACTCCGTATTTCTATTCAGGTGTGCGTGCGTGTGTGGCACGTTTAGATTTCACGTGTAATATTGCCATTTGACATTATAGTGTCTGTGTGTGTGTGTGTGCATATGTATGTGCATTGTTGTTGCCACATTTGGGACAACATTGCATGAAAGTCTATTAGCTCGCTGGAGGAGAATGCAGCTAAAATGTTTCGTAACGGTTCTTGAGCCTTCCTAATCGTCCACGAGCGCACGCTTTGCCCAGAAATCGTACTCATTATGTTCATTTATAAGTTGCCATTAAGTATACCATTATTAGTTTGTGCTGTGCAGCGAACAAATTGAGCGTTATTAATTTTATTTCATGCAGGATTTTTATATAAAAATGGGGCATTTCCACGTTCCATTGAGAAATGGAAAGAAGCACTTTTGATATTTTTAAAACTTGTTGTACAAATATTCTATTTACTCGATAACCAACATGCGCTAATAATAGAATTTAAAAACAAATTACGCTATTATTCATGCGTCCATTTAGTGAGACATTGAACAACATTGAAACACTTTAATACAATTCTCACCCAATTGACAAACGAATACATTTGTGGCTTTTTAGAGAAGACGTGTACGCGTCTCATGATAAACAAACAGCAGCAGACACAGACAGCGTGTGTCTTATTTGCGTGTGCGTCCGTTTCACGGGCGAGGAAAACTACATGCGTGTACGTTAACAATAACCATAAACACCAGTCAATATAATTAAAAGACAACATCGTTAACAAGTCGACAAGCGCGCGCGCGAGCACACAAATCGGGTGCGAAACACAACTCCAAATAAAAGTTAAACGGCTAAACAGAGTTAAAAACTCTTCCACTCCTGCTCAGCCAGCACAGCATAGCACAGCAAAGCAATGTTACATGCGAGTAATAAAATCGTGCAGCCAAGGTACGAAATTGTTGACTCGGGGACGGTAGCAGCGTGTTTGCGCATTTAATAAGCGCGCCCCGTACGAAAATACAATAAATGTGTGTGCGCGCGCGCGCGTCTCTCAAACGCGAACAACAACACACTAATAGATGCGCGGAGATTTTCGACCATGGAAAATGGAGTTTACAAACATTCTCTACCAACGAGTATTTCTCACATTTCCAGCTCTTGGAAGTCCTTGTTGTGTGTGGCATTCTCTGTGCGTGGGTTTAACTGCTCGCTTTGGAAACGCATGAAAAGACAAGAAAAGTCAAGTTTTACTATTTCCTCAATGCGCGCCTCATTGAATTTGCGTTTTTCAACAATAGCTCACTTTTGCACGCAGCATAATGCGCAGAACATTGAGGTGTAATAAAAATGTTAAGCGTTTGATTGTCAACGGTGCATGGGGTTTTCCAGTGAAAAATTGCGCGTTGCAGTCCGGCCCACTTTGAAATTCCACTGGCATTATGTGGAGGTTAGACACAAAACATTTTTGTGGGCACAAAGCAAGCCCATGACTGCGCGCGCGTAGGAACACAGCAAGGAATAAGTCGTGTCACAAAAGGAGTAAACCCCCAATTATTCTTGACTTAACTCTTGCACATTGCGTGCTCGAATGTGTGACGATGGCTGGTGGTGGTGTGTTGTTGTAATTGAAATCGTTTCATCGAATTTAAATGTCGCGCAAGCGAAGAGATGAAGAGGTGGTGCGCACACGTCTGAAGCGAAACGGGTGAAGCACCACTCTTCGGTGGCTATTGGCCCGTCAAAAATTAATTAATACGCGTATTACACTTACATGCCAAGCGCGCGTATTCATCAAAATCGTGCGTGTGTATATGAATGAATAACTCTTCCATATCAAGAGTGCAAAGCGTTGATTTTTCTTTTCGATTCCCGCTCGTGTATTGTAGGAGCGCATGGCTTCCTTTATACGCGCTGTTTATTCATTACGCGAACGCGAATTGAACGCGATTCAATCGCTAATTGTTAATTTCGAATGCTGCGAGTGAAACACATTGCAATATGCTCGAACAATTCGCGTAATCACGACGCGTACTTCACTCGTGAATCGCGCAAAATGCATTCGCGTATAATGTGCATAATATGTCAATGACACTTGAAAGATTGCATTCACTAATCGCTCGCTCCACTTGAGCCACCAGGTTAAGTTAATTGTAAATCGGTATTTTTCTTCGTTACCTCGTTTACGTTTACATTCGTTTACAATCGGCCACAAGTATTCGAATCAATTATACCGCAGTTAATACTCAATAATAAACTCTGGGTAGATGCGGTTGCAATCGCTTTTCATTCAACAATTACACAGTCAAGAGTTCCGACTGGCAAACTTTGATAACCATATAGAATTTTTGTTCAATAGACCGTGAGTCACAATTTTGTAAAGAGTTAAGTTTTTCATTTAATTATAAGTTAAAAGTGCTCATTATTGAGAAATAAGTAATGTACGTTGTTGGCACGTTTGATAATTGCTTTTTATTCGTTGAAAAATAATTAATACGCAATTATTTAGTAACTTTTCTCAAGTGTTTAATACAAGTCAAATTTTATAATTAAATTATAGTAATTGTTAGGGGAATAAACTGGTTATTAAGTATTAACTTCCGGTTTGAATTTATATTCTGATAATTTTATGACACATAAAACTGAAAAAGTTACTTTGGCAGGTGTGTGTTTGTATCATCGGTTAATATTATTGACATTTTTCTTAATCTAAGTCATTGTAATTACGATCCGCTGCGGTAGTTTCAGGTACAAATTTGATAGGTGTATTACCTGCGTTAGCTGGTTATATGCGAATTATTTAATTGCATTATAGTGAAATATTAAAAATAGTTTGAATTATTAATATTACTTGGTAGTAATTAAACAGTAAAGTTACTGCTTCATAAATCTTTCTAAATTAATATCTTCATAGTATACGAAGTGATATTTCATTAAATTTATGGATTTCGTGGAAATTTAAACAAGTTATCAAAGGATTTTATGACGTTGACTACATCAGAATATAAGCGAATAGTTTGTATGTTTTATGTTTATTTATTTATTCATCCATGGCATCACTTATAACTTACGCAATATTGATATCAATATTATAATTATAATAAGAGTAATATGTACAAGAAGAAATCGGATTGAACATTGCGAGCAATATTAATATGCGTACTGTTCATTACGACTTCCCATCGCATTGAAATGCGAACAAAACAATAAATAAGAATAACATTCGGTTCATATACAACATGTTTCTCATCAGCATTAATTAGATATTAGCATTATGCGTGCTAAGTAGGCATTACTTATCGAACAACATCTTCAGCTACTTGTTCTCAAACGCTATAAATCTTTGCATTTAACTACCTGCATCTAGTAAAATTATTTACATATGTATATACTTTAGCAGAGTTATATTCAGTCATCATTTATAATAATAATAATATTTAATAAGAATAAGCAGGGTCGTTCTGCGAGCCCACTTCCGATAACACTAAATAATCATAAAAATTTAACTCAAATCACAGCAAAAACAATTCGATTTAATACTATAACAATATAGTTTGTGCCGCACAATTTCCCTCGATCCAGAAGCAATCGGTGCTTTTGATTAATGAGTAATTAGTACATCACTGGCACCGGCCTTCGAATCTCCAAATCCGCTGAGGAAGTTGGACTGGAGCCGGGACTTGACGATGCAGAGTACATCATGGGTGGTGTGGGCATTGAAGGAAACATTCCCATGCTCATGTGTGAGGCAGGTGAGAAGCTGTTTGTCGGGTTCTGGTAGAGTGATGAGTACAGGGAGGAGTGTAGCGATGTAACAACTGCGCTCTGGTGAGGACTGAGCATTCCTGCTGCGCTGGTGGGACTCTTTTCTGGTAGTTGAGTGCCTGCCGTCGGAATCCGCGAAATGTCAAAGGCTGGGTTGAAGTATGGGTACGGTGCTTTCAAACTGTCAATCGGTGGGAAGAATGGTAGACTTGGGAAGCCAACTTGTGGCTTCATTTGTGGTTGCATGGGTCCCTTAGGTTTTCGCCTAGGTCGATACTTATAATCAGGATGTTCTTTCATGTGCAGGGCACGAAGTCTTTTTGCTTCGTCAATGAATGGTCTCTTCTCTGGTTCGCTTAATAATTTCCATTCAGCGCCCAATCGTTTTGATATTTCTGAATTATGCATCTTGGGATTGTCTAGGGCAATCTTACGTCTTTGAATCCGTGACCACACCATAAATGCGTTCATTGGTCGCTTGATGTGCCCTTCACCGGACGGTGAAGAGTTTTGCACGTTCACTTGCTGTTGTTGATTGCTGTTATACTCATCAATGAGTTGCTGTTGATGTTGAAGTTGATGTTGGAAACCGTACATGCTTGCTGGCACTGTTGCTCCTGACATTTCTTTAATCTTGATGTTAAACACACTACTTTCAAACAAATAGAATAAATAAACTGTATGGGGTTGTTTAGCCCTTTTTGCCGAGTTGATATCTGAATGAACTTGGAACGGACAGAGGTAGAGCAACACACAGAATGATAATTCCAACAGTTTTGGAGGGGTTTATATATGGCGAAGGCTTGGTGGGGACTACTCCACCTTACACTGGCCCAATTGGTTCACGGTTGCGTAAAACATCCCCACTTACTTCCGTTCGACGTTGCTACTCCTCGAGGAGGTTAAATTATTCCTAACGTGGCGAATGTGGATATATTGCCAGGATTCAGGTTCCACGAAGACTTGGAATGCTACCTGCTTTAATACATTGTTACCTTGTATTTGACCGTTTATCTCTTTAGTGTTGCTTACACAATTCGTAATACTGCGTAGTATTATTTAATAATATTTGGGCAATAATATTATTCTGTGGGTTAATATCTGATTTTACTTCGGGGTAGTAGACTAATACACACGTTATTTACATTTAATTTTAAAAAGCAATTTTCTAATATATTTATAATTTTAAAATTATATAGTTTTACCCAGAGGGTGGAGGTGCTTGTGAAGGTCATTTAAGACTTTACTCCTTTAGAAACAAGTTAATTACACTAACGACCCTTAGAAATAATTCGACAAATGCTGCACTCACAATAGATGAACAATACACCCCATTGTGTTAACATGTAAGGTATCAAAACAACGAGGATTAAAATTCCAAATTGTTTTGGTTTTGGTTGCGCTAATTAATTAATTAATTAACTTTGCAATAGCATTGTGCATACAGCAGGTTGTTTGACCCTTATTTGGCGCACAGCGAACCGTAACTTATAGAGTCCCATGGTGATAATCTCCTTAGAAAGCAGATTTACGATAACGGACAAACGACATCAGCTTAGCCTTTGGATTAACGACCTAGTAAGAAGTATTAAAATAATGTCTTGCAATCACGCCTCCCACACATAATGTTCTTATTGTTATATAGAAATCTGGATCAATTATTTATTGTCCTTTACTTTAGCAGTGGTAGTAATTAATTGTAGTTATAACTCTATAAGACACATGAGGACAGCATGTCTTTCTTCTTCTTCTTCTTCTTCTTCGTTGCCGTGAGTCGCTGTTACGGTTTACAGCATGTCTTTGAATTATAGTAAGTGCACAAACGATTAGTTAATATTTCAGAAATCAAATTTCCAAATTTGACAGCGGTCAGCTGACCGATAACGTAGCCTTAGCCATGTAAGCGCATTGCTTAGGGTTGTGTTTGTTTGCTTAAGTATTTAGAAGCTCTTCTTTAAAATATCTGATTATGGATACCTGTAAATCATTTTATTGATGGAATAACATTGGACTTTTCCAAGTAATTCGAACAGATTTTCTAGTATTTCATCACTTGTCCAACTTTTATGGGCCCTCAATAAGCCTGGTTTAATTACTTTAAATTATGTCTCCAATTTACAAATGTCAATTTATTATTTGAAAACCACGTGTCTTTTTCCATGTAGATATTTTCGTATATTTTAAGATTAGTTACATCCATCATTTAAGATTTATATATCCATAAGGTTCTTTTCCCTGTGCGCATTGAAATTCAAATAAGTTTTAACAATTTCGAAAATCGCTGGCGCGTTGTGACGTCCTGCGCCGCGCGTCGTTGTGTAGTTTTTTCAGGGAGACGGAAAGGATGCTCTCCTCCTTCGCATTGAAAAGGTGGAGTATCCTTAAGTGTTGCGACATAATGCGATATTTGCCATTCGGAATATGTTCGACGCGAACGGGTATTATTATCGTACACGTGCGAGCGAACGTTCGCTGTATTCGCCCCACAATCCCTCAATCGAACGCGAACGCGAACGCAAAAACGCGGCCAACCACTTTACACATTGCTGCGCGAGGAAGGACGTGAATGCCCACGCAACAAAAATGTACTTTGCATATGCACATAGTCGCTCCTCTCTCCATACAAACATTTTCCGATTTCGCCCCCAAAGCAACTACTACGCGAAATTTCATTGTTGCGAATTGTGGGATTGTCGACTGCGAGCGAAGTCCGTTCGCTGAATAGATGGGCGACCCCAACACATTCAGCCCGAGTTTGCAGTGTGTGTGCGTGTATGACTTTTTGCTTCTTTGTACATTTTTGTTGCTGGCGCGATTCAGCAGGAATAAGTCGCAATATGCAAACGACGCACGGCGGGCGAGAGTGTTTGCGCCGTCTTCGATTCGATTCGAGGCGCGCGCCATGGACCACCTTCTTCTTCCTACTCTTCGCATCTCGGATGATGATGAAGCAGAAGAGGAGGAAGGCGGTGGGAAGTGCGCGCTTTTCTCTGTCGCGGAACGTGTTGGAAATGTGATTTTTCCATCGGGATGATGCGAGTGTGCAGGTGCTTTTTTACCATTGCTGGTTACTTGCTTGCTTGAGCAGATTGTGCAATAGTTGCTGGAAGTCTGAATACGCTTTACGTACAAATGCGCATTGTGCGCCGCCAATGCGTGCCGAGAGGGCGCTTTGTTGATTTTGTGGTCGAGCTTTTGACAGAATTGCATTCACTCGCCAATAATGCGTTCGACGCCGCGCACTGTGTGGACTTGAAATTTCGAAATTTGTTCAAATGCGTCAGGAAGATTTTAGGTTAACACTATGCGTGATCATCACACTGGTAGCTAATATTTATGGCAGTGATTCCCATAAAACAAACACTGGGGAATAGTGAGATTTGCTGATTTTCTTTTGCGAGTAGTTTATGTGGTATATGCAAATGACATGAATGGCCCCAGGAGTGACAAGTACGCCCTCCTGTCACCGACTAAGTAAGTTTGGTGCACTCATTCATTTCATTTCGAATGCATTCATTCATTCATTTTCATTGATCGGGCGTGCGCTGCAATCAGGTTGAATTGCGGTCCCCTCGATTAGGCATCCGAAAATATTCACGCTGACCATAGGGGGTAGTTGCCACTGCGTGTGCCCGCGTGCCGTGTAATTTTCTTGTCGTACCCACTTCTTCGCCAGCGCCCGCAGAGATAAAAAGTGCCTTCTTCGAATGCGCACGCCCCAAATCGACACCACCAATATTTAATGAACGGCCGATTGATATGTCCGATAGCGCAGCACCCTCCCAATGTTTTCACAAACATACGCCAACAGACAAACAACGCTACAATTCCCACACGAAGAGAAAAAAATAGCAGCAGGCGTTTTTGTGGCCAACATGTGTTTCCAGCCCTTATTGCCTCATTACTGCGCCTGGGTGGGTGGAGAAATATGAATGATAATTGTTGGCAGCAAAGGTGTTCATAACGCCATCACATAATCCAAGGGAATCAATACGAAATCCAATGGGAGTACATCGTTAGTTTCTATTCTCATTATCATCACTTTCAAAGTACGCGTGTTTATTTGCGATATGAGTCATTAGAGAGCAATTGTCTGCTGTAAGACGCATAAGAAGTGTATCGACACATTAGATGATCATAATTTATATTATTCAGTTGGCTGGATTGTCATTGATTAATTATTGACCATTTGTTTATTTTGCCGTTGCGCGCCGACATCCTCAAGATGGTCGCTCAGCACATCGGACGCCTTCCTGCGCGGCAGCATCTTCTTCGCGTCATCTTCTCCTCATTCGTTGTTTGTTTGTTCTTCCACGAGGCGTGGCTGCCTCGCGCGTCTGCAAGATGTTGATTGATCGTTTTCGTTCAATCCCGATTGATTTAATAATAAACATTAATTTTTGACCGGCTGCTATTCACCGTATTCACATGCTCAAAAGGCACAGTCATGGGAACACTCTTCAAAACCGAGCTGAAAACCTCAAAGGAAAATTCAACGTTGATATGATTGTTTTATTGATGTTATCATTTACTCGCAGAGTACTTGAATATTGAATTCGTCACTTGAACGCACTAACAATGAGTTAGTCTCAAAGGTAATCGGGGAAAATCTTCGAATGGGTTTGCGAGTCAAGAGCGGAAGAACGTGGAAGTTGACGTTTGTTAAGTAATTTCGTCAAGAAGGCGCGCGCGTTTACCTTCGTAATATCGCTGCGTCGAGTTTGGTGGTTTTCAAGTGCGTTTTTCTTTTCGACGTTGATGCTGGCTGTGAATGTTATGGGAACCCCGTCGGTTCCCAACGCACTTGTGGACGGCTTCCAGGGCGAATTATTGTGTTTGAAGTCGCCCCTTGTTTCACTCTTTACTCGCCACTCTTTTTTCTAGCTTGCGATTGTGAATGAAAATGTTCACTCATTTGGCTTCGTTTGTTTTCAACCCTTTTACTCGACTTTGTACGTCTTTTTTCTTAATTTAGTTCAAGTGTCTTGTAATTATTCAAACCGGGTGCACAACAAATTATAAATAGGTTGAAATTATTGCCGTTAAACTTGAAATTTCCAGCTCGGGAAAAATATAAAAAAATCTCCGTATTTTAAGGTACAGCCATGTTTTATGTGACTACGCGTAACACGCATTCATATTTCGCAATCGGGGGCGCGTATGAATACACGCATATTTAGCGTGTTTGCGGGGGCGGCAACAAACGTACAAGTACGGCGACGTTTTTGGGGCGTTTTGGGGTTCGTTATAGTGCGCCGTCGAGGTCTCGCCGATACGCATCTGCATTTGAAAGAGTGTCAGACAGCAACGCGACTAGGTGGAAATGATATGGAAATTGATATTTCGGGCAACGCTTTTGTCGCTCTGCCCGCCACTCTCTCGTACGCTTTTTGACAATGTTTAAAATATACTTCCTCGCGTTCATTTATGCATCTGCCTTTCACTGTGTTTCCACAAGCAAACGTGCTGAAACTTTTAATACACAACACAAAATAACACTCGAAATATTACATGAGTAATTCAATAAATTTTACGATTTACGAATTGTTCGCATTTCCATTAGCAAATAACAAATTTTAAGATGAAATCAATTGAATTGTATTCGAACCGCAATGCGTGTTTTGCGATTGTACGTACATTGAAAAGCGAAAGGCGAGGGTGGAATAGAACAACATGTTTGCTTGATTCGTGCTCGTGATCGCGAAAAGGCAGCCAAACACAGACGATGTGAGCGCGGAGCAAGAAAACGAATTGCGGGGGAGAAAAGAGCAAGAAAGAAAGACGCGGAAATAGAAAATGATTCGATTATATCTAACAAAACACGTAAGTGGATGAACGCCAAACGGAGAAAACCCCAAAGAAACGAGGCAAGCAAGCACGCTTTTGCGTTGTTACCAGTTGGTAAATATGTTGAGTGGATATAGATTACGCGCTTTTCCCAAGTATTTAAGTATTATGTACGTTCATATTTTCTTCGCTTATTTCCCTTTGTGTCGTGTGATGTTTTTCGAAAAGTTCTATAAAGTTCAATAATTGGCTGTGTACTTTATACGTACTTATTTTAGTATTCAATGACATTTGACGAATGTGATTTTGTCATAATCCATTTGACATTCTATTGCGCGTACATACTGAATTCATCAGCACAGGAAGTTTAGGAATTGAATGTAGGACAAGCACTTGAAATATAAGTGCGCCAATAAATATATTCCATAGCATCAATTTGTGCCTAGATGGATGTGCGATTCAATGCACACTACACACTTAATCGCTAAATATCATGTGTAAATACAACATGTATATCCTCCTCGTTTTTGGGAGATGTTCAAGTGCAATAAAGGATTGCGTATAAATCAAAATCAAATATTCCAAGCAGATGGTTGATGCCTAATTGCTTTGATCGTTTCTTGTACGTCAGCGAAATCAATTGAGCACACATCCTACGCAATTTTTTTCCGTGCACACAACTACTTATTGATTGATTCATCCACTTGAACGCAGCCATTTATATCTCGGGCAAACATTAATATAATAATCGAGTGAAAGTGAAACCGATTTGTAACGTTCGCTATTGGCAAATGTGTTTTTCAAGCCCAAGTTTAGAGATTTACATCAAACGATAACCTAAATAAGTTTATTATAATCTTGTCTTATTAATGATTCGAGTTAAAGAAAGAAGAGCAGTTAAAGAAGCAACAACATCTGAAATGCACCCTCAATGGGAGTCCTGTTTTGCCCCAAGGAGCGCGCACCAGCTCCGCAAAGTGCGCATTATCCATTATTATTATTGTGCCGAGTCTGCCACTCGAATATTAGATATTTATTGTTGGAGTTTATCTGCGCCACGATAATGTACTTACAGTGCGCGGCCCAACAAAGGGATAAAGCAAATAAAGAGCCATTTATAATATAACAAGCGGGTCGGAACGATGCCGCCGCCGACGACGACGACGAGCCAGAAAGGACGCGCTTCAGTTGAGCCACGTTGGCGGCGTCGAGGGCGGTCGAAGGCGATCAGTGTGCTTATACGATACCAAAAGATGCACTAATATCTTAACAAAGCATGGAGCCTTTTGATATTTTTCGAATTTAGCTTTACTTCCGACTTTCTATTAATTATTGTTTATTGTTACAGGAGGTTTCTGGTCATCAGAATTGCATGGTTTAAAGGGTATGAATTCAATATTTGCCAGTTTTTTGAGTTTACGTAATACAAAAACGACCACAATGAGGGATGGCCAACACTATAATAAGATGTGATTAATGGCGGTTGATGAAACGAGGGCGACTAATGCTTCCGGCGCGGCCGGAAAAGCGTCTAAATGGCCGCGACTTGCCAACTCCCGCATTTCCGGCATACCGTATTGCTGGGCGTTGCACCACTCACAATTTTTCATATTTTTCTTCACATCCATTATGGACGCAAGTCATATAAACTCATTCGTTTTGTTCCTGCACATAATGCTTACATTATACCATTATGTCACTTTCGGATATCATCCACTCTTTCAAGGGTGGATTTCAGCCTGCAATGTTTGGCATAACACACCATAGAAGCAGAAAACGTAAAAAACATATCTCCATACACACCATTATGCGCGTTTGCATGTACAGAAATTGTTCATTTAACTTTTGTGTGCAATTTTAATTGAAACGCGGCGAAAAAAAACCGGGAGTTGATTGAGAGGGGGAGCAACAGCTATCTAATCAATCCGGTGTATTTCTTCTTTACTCGCATGTTCTATGTTGTCAAAACTTGCACAATGCGCGCGCCCTGCAAAATCAATCCGTCGTGCAATCTGGCCGAAATCAACGCAGCGATTGACCCCCGCATTTCGTATTATTACATCCGAACAAAAGAGTCGCATTCACCATAGACATCTCGATAACAACAACAAGTACTACTACACAAACGCGACTATTGTGTGCGCATCGAACAACAACTATTATTGCAGCAGGTCCTGTTTTGAAGGGTCCACTATGACTTTTTTGTTATTCCAATTGATTGCGAATAGATTGCTTTGCTCTTCGCGAGCGCGCGCGGCTCTCATCACACTGTTCATCACAATGCGCTGAAAACGCTGGAAAAACAACAACGTTTTCACTTTACCGAAGAGAATAAAACGCGAAAATAACAAACAGTTCAACGTTACTTATTTCAGTCCGCCTTTTTTTTAAGACTTTGTCGAAATTCAATTAAGTTTCTTCCGTGGCGTGTTTATACATTCATTTTTCAGCGCTTGCGTTTGCGGGGTGGTAGATAAACATTTCAATCAGCAATTGATGCGAATGTATCATTGCATTCGTGCGCGCTTGAATAGCAATTGAGTAAATTGAATGCAATTCGCTGCCGTGGTGCACACATTTTCCCTATTCTTGGTGCACTTTTCTCGCTCTTCTCGCCGCCCGGTGCGAGCGGAAAACGCGACTATCTTTTCGCCGCGCCGAGAGGCATTTCAACTTCATTTTGTGCACGAATGCGACTCGATAGCAATTGCGAGAAGTCCATTTAGTGAACCACTTGTGCATTTAATTTAAATAAGCGCTCGTCGCCGTTAAGTCGTCGCATTCATTTCATTGCACCGGCTTTCAGGGATGATTGTCCTGCGCGCACAAAAAAGGGGTGGCGCTCGGCGTCGCGGTTTCACGCTGCCTTAGAAATAATGAAATTAAAATTTAGCCCAAGCACACGAGGGCACACGAAGCGATAATAAAAATGATTCATTTTGTCGATTGGTTTTAATGCAATTAGTTTATTCAAACAACGGCGGCCGTAAAAGATGTTTGCTGGTGTGATTAATGCCCGCTGGCCGTTGTTGTTGAACGACGGCTCTGAAGGCGCGTCCTTCTTTGAATTCGAGTGTCGAGAGCACTTGTTGTGTCGCGGACAGAAAGAGAGCGAGAAAGCCTTTATGGCCATTTCTCAATGGCAATGCGCGTTTATGATACTTGTTTTACGACGAATGGGGCCATTTCATTTTGCACTCTCTGGCAATAAAGCGCTAAAAATAACACGCTATTTGTTTATGATGATTGATGAGCGCTCACCCAAAGAACGCCACAATACATATTATTATTATGATTATTATAGCGCGGGTATTTAATCTGTTGTAATTTCTGAGAATTCTCAACTTGTAAAAAATATCATTGGATCTTTTGTTTCCGATGAAGAACTTTGAAACACTTCGCGGCTTGATTTTCATTATGTTAAAATATAAATAATTGATTCTTATATCACAAACGCACAATCGTATTGCAACAATGGCAACATCGGCATCATTGGATGAAAATGGAAAATGTAAAGATGGAAAAAGGACGCGGGGGCGCGCACATAGCAAATGCAGAAAAGCGCGCTTTCCACACGACATTCATCCGCGCACAATGCGCCCCCATTCGTGAAAAGCGCCTCCACTCCGCGACGCTTTTCTTGCTTTTCTCCTCCTCAACATCTTCAATCCGCGCTCCTGTTGTGCTGCTGGCTGCTGTTGTGCGCGAGCGACTCTTACGTTTTCTCTTCATTCTTTCACGCTTTTCACGCGCGCTTCTCCATTTGGACGCGCACAATGCGCGTGCAAGCCGAATGGCAAAATGACTTCTTGCGCCGCTTCCCAGTAATGTTTAAGAAAAATTGACTGCGCACAAAACAATTCGCAAAATGGAAAATACAAATAATGAAAGCCCGCACTAAAAAGGGTGAATGGACGTAACGCTTGCAAGGGTTGAAACAATACTTTCGGTTAATCCATACAGGGTACTAAGAAACTCTTAAGAAACTTGACATTATTTATGGGATAAATGTTATGATGGAAAATCGAAACAAAAGTATGAAGCGGTGCATAAATAATAAACTCGTAATTATAGACAATTGCAAAAATAAATACGTTGTATTTGTGCGAAAATTTCATTCGATATGAATATTCAAATAAACGCATGCACGACTGTCGATGCAAAATGACATTAAATAATTTAAAATAACAGGAAATAGAATGGAGCGAACGCCAAACAATCGATTGATGAATCGATTGTGTTTTTATTATGATGTTTTTAGTTGAATGTTAGTTAGTTAACGCTAGCATTAATTCACGCGCAAACCATTTTCATAATGCGTATTTGCGCGAATGACAACGGACGTATGCCGAACCGATTTCAATTCATTGTTGCGCACACATTTCGCGTTTATTTTATATTATTCAATATTTGTTATTTTATTTGCCATTGTTGGTTTACTCCCCAATGCCTATTGTTTCTATTTTTATTTTGCATTCGTATTTAATTCCCATAGCACTTGAATTAGGTGATGTGATCGCACGAGGGAACACTCGCAATAAGATTGGGAAAATATTTGTGTCACGCGCATAAATTGCGTTCGTGTTCGGATTGTTGAAGGATTTGAGCGATGATGAAGGATTCGAGCGCAGTGGAAGCAGCAGCAACTCGCGAACGATCTTAATATATAGGTGGTATAAGACGCATTAATAATATGTCAGCGAAAAGCGCGAAATCAATTTATTTCGGCAGCCATCGAACGAGCACAAACGGCTTTCAGGCGTCGCGCATCACATTGCGCGCTAAGTAATGCAAGACCCGACGTGTGCGTATCTCCCGATGAACGGATGGATGGGACACATGCCGAAAATCGCATTATCATTGAATGGGCGACTGAATGAACGCGTGCACGGAATTTATCATGCAAATGAATTTCGCTCGGCGTCGAAGAAGAAGAAGACGCATTCGCGACGCACACGCGCGCGCTTTGTTAGATAGGAAAACGTGTGTTGTCGTACACCGATGCTGACGTGTCATCCGCATATTAAGATGCATGTATGCGATGGTTTTGACGATGACGATCGTCACCATGCCGATATTATTCACTTTGCACCACTCTGTGTATGTTGCATACATTATGTAGGCGCGATCGAGGATGGAAGTGCGCGCCGTTCGTCCTCAATTGAGATGTTGATGGCACCATCTACTGCATGAATCTTCTATCTCTTAAAATATCCTTATTTAAGGACATTCTTAAATTACCACACTACAAACCCCTTTACATATATCAAATACTTAAATTAATATAAATTTATTTATTAAATCTCCTCTCTCTAGTGAGCTCACGAAGAATTAAGGAGAAGTTAGGATATAAGGAGGAATTAGAGCACTTGGTATATTGGGAAGCATTTAAGATATATGTAGAATTGATTATTAGAAAATCTAAGCAATCTCAGATACTTGAGTGCACGCACGTGTGCTTACCGTATGGATTTGTTCGCATATTTTACGGATGGAGAATGAGATCAATGATGGTGGTGCTGAGCACTCCTCCTTCTCGAATCATGCTCCTTGTATGCGCTTAGGATGTATGATTATGAGATCACATTATCGTGTGACGTATTACTAAATATTCACGCCTACGTTTGTTGTGACAGAAGCAAAGAGTTGTGTCGCTCACTGAATGCAATTCACTGCTCTCAATAAGATTTTGATGGATTCATGATTGTGTAGATTCTATTTTCGGAGACTTGAGAAATAATCAGCTTCCTTTTAAAAGATTCATCGTTATGTTATTTCAACTTATTAGTTAAGTATCTTCGACAAATGGAAAAGCAATAATAACACATCTCCAGTTTCAAACAAATTTAGATAGGCATCTTGCATTTTGGTGTCGGAAACGAAACACAATTGAAAAAGTGCATTGAGCAAAAAATTATTATATTTTATTTCACTGATGTGCGATGTGTTATTATAACAATATATAACAACAATTTATTTCGATATAATGAGCATTTGCGCACAATGGACACAGGCAGCATTGATACCGTTTTTACGCCCCGCAATACACCTGTAAAGTCCAACTACTTTTGTATTTGCGGTCGCACGTTGTTGTATTTGCCACGCTTTTATCTATTATTCAATTGCGGTGCGCTGTTTATTTATTTCGCTTTCAATTATTCTCTCTCAATTATGCCGAATGCGATAATGGAGTTATGGGCGCGTTAAGCAGCATCCAAACACAAGAACAACAACAACATCAACAATATAATAATGTGTAATATAATAGCAATTATTTGCGTTTCGAACATTGAACAATGTTCGATTTGTTGAATACGAGCGAGCGCGCGCGCGCGACATTCGTTTAGCCGCATTAGAACCATTCATTCATTCATTGTGTGCGCGCTGTGCAATGATGAGCTCTTCGGATCCATCGAAAGATGATACAAACGAGCTTGAAGCCAAAGTATCCAGTCATATCAAAAGACCCATGAATGCATTCATGGTGTGGTCGCGTGTGCGCCGAAGACATATCAGTAATGACTATCCGCGCTTGCACAATTCGGAAATCTCAAAAGTCTTGGGCGCCGAATGGAAATCCTTGCCCGAGTATGAGAAGAGACCTTTTATTGATGAGGCGAAACGATTGCGCAATCAACACATGATTGACTATCCGAATTACAAATACAGACCAAGGCGTAAACCAAAAGACTGCAATACTCCCGAAATAAAATGCAAGACCACTGGAAACTTGCAAGAAGTTAATAAGTATAAGCCTTCAGAAACTATTTTAGGTTTGTCTTGAAATCTATGCTTATTATAAATAATGAAGAATGTTTTAGTTAATTCAGAGACAGCCAAGAAGGAAGGTGAAACATTACCATTTAGCAGAGGAAATGCAGAGCAAACATATTTAACAACAGCTGATAAACTAACGTTACCATCATACACATCTTTAATGGGTACACAGATACCAACGTTATCACAATTGCCTTCGCTTGGACAGCAATTCGATGCCCATCAACATCATCATCATCATCACCATCATCAGCAACAGCAAGAGCAACAACGCGCATTGTTTCGCGCTTCTTTGTACGCTTATCACGATCTCGCCGCGGCGAGCACTCTTCCCATATACTTTCATCACATTTGATTGATTGTCCCCTCAGTTTTAAGTTGTACGATAATATTACTCAATAGATAGCATCGGGTGACAAGCAAGAATGCGCACGATTTAAGTTACGATCACTGCGTACTGCTACTATTCGCTCTTGCATCGTCCAAAGTTCTCCGCTTGCGCACCTTAAACGGCGGCAACAATTCGATCATCCAGGGCGGCATTGTCTCTGGATTTCGGGGCGCACAATGCCGGTAACAATTGCACGTGTGTTCCGGCATTGTGGATGTCGTCGACGCGCATTGTTCATCGAATTGAAATCCGCTGGTAATACATTGTATCAATCCCATTATCTCGTTACGTCGTCATCGTCATCACCGTCGTCGCTGGTCGTTGTATCTGCTGGATTGACAACAATGCACATATCGGCATGAAGTAATGCACACACGCCACCGACATAAGCATCGTGTTTGAATGCATCTCTCGCACAAGAAGAGAGGAGACGAGGCAATGAGGAGCCGCTCTAATAGATTGCGAACGCGCGCGAGCGAATTGAGGGTGTAATGGGAAATTATTTCGGTGCTAAACACACACTGTACACCCATATGCGAATAGTGAGTGCATCCGCACACAGGACGCATTGTCCATCGAACAAAGTTTGATAATTATCGACTGATTACAATGGCATACAGTGAAGCGGTGAAAGTTGCGATAAATTGCAACTAATTTCTAATGTTTTAGCATTATTTAGGATGATGGATTTTAATTAAGGCGCATAAAAATATAAGAGGGAAAAGTGAGTCGAGTTCAATTAAAGTTGCAACGCCTGCACATGCAGTGATAAGACCTATTTCGGGAAAGTGTTGCTGGTCTATCAAGTTGAATCGACCCTCTGTGAATGCGGTGCGCGCTTTGCGACGAATTCATTGCTACTTCTATTCATTCAACTGCCTAAACTGTTACAATAACAACACGTTACAGCAATCGTTGCAGCGGCAGAAAGCGCGTGGCGGTGGTGAAACAAGCGGCTTTTCAGCGCACCCCCAACACACTCGGGGTTCAACGTTTGACATGTGACAGATTTAAATTTGCGGCGTGTTTGTGGCGCTTGGCGTGGGTTAAACGCTTATGGGGTTTCAATATTGCGAAGAGGTTGAATTCCTTATTCGCTTTTTCAAAATTTAATTATGTTTTGTTCGGTGTACAATTCAATGGTTAATTTGAATTGGAAACTTTGAAGTTAATAAGTTTGCCGCTTTAGCTGAATCTTATTTTTGAACTTGTTTAAGGAAATTTAATTAGAAATTATTTCATATGAAAACAAACAAGTGTGCTGTATGAATATGAAATAATAATGCAGGTATGGAAAAACACAAGGCGAAACAGAAACGTGAATGAAACACAAGCACTGCTGCTTCAAATTCATTCCGAATTGTTGTTGCGCAAATGAATGCGCATTGCATCTGTTGCGAATAACAGATGGGGCGGCGGGGAGAGACGGCGAACAAATATATTCATATGCGCGGCTAACAAACGGCGGCAGGTAGGTTGCACACCTGCCCTTGTTATGCACGCGCAGAGAAAAGAGACGCATTGCTGGGCCGCGCTGCTAAATTGGTAATTAGCGAGTGAAGTCGGTGTGAAATCCGCCGCAGTTCTCACACCCGAGCAGACAATAATATAATCGCATCTGCTGCCGTCGTCGCCGCCGCCGCTGCCATTGCCGCCGTCGCCACCATCCCCCCGTCACGCAACACACACGCGGGCGTGCACGTATTGCATTGCGCGCTTCGCGAATTGAAACGTTCGCTGTGCGCCGTACAAAACGTTTCCATTGTGAATGCGCTCGTCACTAACGAACAACAAGACCGGCGTTGTTGCCGCCGCTGCCGCCGCCTGCCGCACACAATGCGCGCACACTGCGCGTCCATAATGGGACACTGCGCGCTCCCAGGAATTGAATTGATTTGCTTCTGCGGATTTGCTGCCTTGTCGTGCTCACTTTTGGCGCATTCAGGGGGCGCGCGACGTTGCATTTCGTCCTGACACGATTTCCATTTTAATGACTAGCTGTATATTGCACATTAATACTAAATGTTTAGTTTAAACTCTACTTTAAGCGATTTTAAATGAAATCCCTGTATGATGGCGACCGAGTTGTTTAAATGTTATTGACAATCATTGTATGTAATTAATTAATGCGTTCTTTGTCCCCACGAATGCTTGCGAATGAACGACAAAACGAAAGCGGCACATCATTCTTTCGTCGACCGCCCCGCAATAAGAGGAAATTCAATAATGATTGAAATTGTTCACTGGTTTATTCAGGCATGAATTATGAAGCAGCAGCAGCAGCAGCAGCATCTACTGCAGATAGATAGAAATGAGTCACAAACAGCGCAAACACACAGAGAGCGCCCAGGTAACAATGATAAGGAGAATAATGCGCGGCGCAGGTGATGGTGTAGGTGTATGCAGAGTGCGCAGAGAAATCTCCAGGACTAGCATACGTAAAATTCATGGGGGATGCTGGAAACGTGCGCGCGCCGCGATGAAAAGCGGTAAAAGGGAAGTTGGGAAAAAGGGTGTACTCGAAGGGATGCGCCTTTGTCCGCGCGCGAGCATAAAACAATTATTGTAGCGTGGTAAATCGTCGAGGCTCGACTGCCATTCGACAATTCGCAGTGTGCGCGCTCTTCTTCGCGCTGGCGGCGTTTTGCGTGGGCGCGCTTTTATTCGCCTGGATTGGCCGCCTCACAATGCGCGCACCTACGCGCGCTTTCTGCTCGTCTTCATTTCCAATATGCGCGCATATTCATTCTTTTCCCGCATTTTCTTCGCAACAGCATTATTCGACGCGCTTTCGTTCCATGTAATTGTCCAAATTGATTTCTATTTGCAAAGTGCCCCGAAACAATAGTTTGGCCTAGCGAGCATATTCGGCTGCTGTTGTACGCACTTGTACAATTTTGTATTTCATAATAGAAATATGGAACATTTGACGAATAATTCCAAGTGCAAGCGCAACCGACGGCGGCAGGTACCCACCTACACAGGCACGCTGGAGAAGAGTGTGTAGCACATGCGAGTTCATTATAATTTGCTGTTCTCTCTTCACGGTGCGCTCGCACTCGAGTTGTTTGTTATCAACTGAAAAGCATTGTGCGCGTAGGCATCTGTTCCTTTTGCAATTTGCATTGGAACATGGCACATTCGGAATTTAATATTGGCTGGCGCGCGTTGAGCACGGTGTGAATGATGAGCGCGCTTCGTCGAAATTATATACGCACTCGTGTGATGACAAGTACGTGGAAAACGCACTCGAAGCGCTCCTCTTACATATTACTTCATACGCGCTTTATGCTTTTCTAATATATTGTGCATCACGTATAAATATTATATACATCCTGTTTGCGGATGACTGCATTTGTCATACAACAATTGCGCCATTCAATTAACAGTCGTGCAATATTGCTGGAAACGCATTCAAAATGCTTCAGCAATTCGTGCGCCATGAATTGCACCTTGTTGAATGGAACAACTTTAAATTTATGCCGTTGCATTTACAAGTTCGTTTATTATAAACATTTCTCATTCGCAATGCATTGCAATGTAATAAAATGACATATTTTTAATTCATTTTTTACTACACAAATTTTGAGTAGAATTAACTGAAAAAATGAACTGAAATACGTTGTATTGAGCGCTGTTGTATGTAGACCGTGTGGCCTAATGGATAAGGCGTCGGACTTCGGATCCGAAGATTGCAGGTTCGAGTCCTGTCACGGTCGATGAATCACTTTTGTATTTATTTTTTAGCTATTATTTAGCAGTATGTACTAAATTTATTTAATGTGCTTTTATCAGTAAAACTAAAATTTTATTTAACTTGTCTTAACTTACATTAAAAACAATACAACTTGTAATTTAAAACAAATGTTGATGTTAATATTAACGTATTTGTTCCCAGTAATGGATCATTAACAATCGTAAGGTTGTCCTTCGGGAGAACGTTTCCGGTATCCAGCCCATATTTATCTGAAACAAATTACAAAACCATCTCTGCACACAGACTAAATACTTTTCGGTCTGTGCAGTCCTTAGTGTAGACGGTGTAGACTTCAAAAATTAAAAATTAAATTCTCTTCTTCACTTAAGAACAGCACCAAATATTGTTACAGGTTCGTTGTGGTTAAGTAGGATAGACGTTAACGCCATCAGTAAAAGTATTTGAAATATAATTGTGAGTACTGTTATAATAATAACGTACCCATGGATACCTTAAGTAAATGTTTCAATGTGCAATATGCATGTGGTTCATAGCATAGGTTGTGATGTGCTAGACCTCCACTTGGCCGTTTTGGGTTCGAATCCCATCACAAAGGTCAGTCTCTTTCTAGATAATCGAGGAGAATAATAACTCTAGCGTTCTTGTGATGGCTTTCAAGCACTTCGAAAATCATTTTCTCTCTTATCTCATAAGATTACCCTTCCCACAAATCGAAGATGTGACGTCACATTACGCGGCCAGTTGGTAACGAAAATCAGGAATGGAGAGGCAGTCCTAAGCCGGACTCTGTCCGAGGTAGCCGACTAGCCGGGTACAAAGCTTGGTTGGGCTATCTGAAGACAGTGATTTGTACGGGCTTCCAAAGTTAAAAATGGGGCCTTCTTTTGCTCGAGAAAAGGTTTCAAGCGCCCTGGGGTTCGAACCCGAGACACTCAGATCTGTCTATTTCCAGTGCTGTACCCAGCAGGCTGTTCGTTGTCGTGGTTGTATTTAATTTCTACAAGCTTATATGATGAAGTGGTTTTACATCATAAGAATATTTATCTGTACTGGCACTCACTCAGCCATTCAATTATTTCGGAGTTCAAATCTAAGATTCTCAATCCAAGTACCAGAAAGTTGTATTATTGATTTTAAAATTTAGAAATGAATATTTCAAGTACTAAAGCTTTTCATGTTAATCCTTATTAGTGAACTGATTTGGAAAAATTCAGGTTGTTATATTAATATTTTAATTATATTAAATAATGAAAAAAATTAAAAGAATGTCAGGTGTGGGGTTCGAACCCACGCTCCCGTTTGGGAACCAGAGCTTAAATCTGGCGCCTTAGACCGCTCGGCCAACCTGACTTGTGACCGCTTATTGCTAAACTTTACATCTAACAGCTAACTCTTAATTTATGTTCTTTCAAATTTATATGCAGCGAAATTTATTTTATATTTATTGCATTTAAATACTCATGCAAGTAATGCTTATATAATAAAATAATCAATTTAAAATTAATTGGTGTGAATACAAACCATAGTAACGCCACTAATGATGGCAAGTGGTGCCAAGGTCTAAATTGTATATGCGCATATGTCATTTGTCAACAAAACAAAATCATTGTGCCACAACCGTGTTCCTCATCAAACGCGCAAATTTCTCAACGTTTTACACAAATTATGATAACGTAACGCAATTGTTAAATAATCATGGCCTTTATCAACTTTCGCATGAGATCCGACGACACGTTATGAGACGATACTGTGAAAAATTCAAATACTTCACCATCAAAGCAATAATGATATCTTAATGTTTATATTTGATTTCATCTGCAAGCAACTACGTCTGTACAATTTTGGTGAATATGATGGCATCTCTAGTGGAATCGCCTGATCCTTATATTAGGACCATTGAGTGGGACATGATGGACAAGACAAAATTCTATCCTTTGTCAATGTTAAGTTCATTTACTGTTCGATGTGCACTTTATCCTTTAACGCTGATAAAAACAAGGCTGCAAATACAAAAACACAATAACATGTATACAGGCATGATTGATGCATACAAAAAGATTTTGTCATATGAAGGATTTGTTGGTTTATATCGTGGCTTCTGGATTTCTTCAGTGCAAATATTTAGTGGTAAGTTCCACTCATCATATAGTCTTTAGTCTAGTAATTTGGGTTTACTTTGATTCAAGGGGTGTTCTATGTTTCAACCTATGAGGGTGTGAGGCATATTTTGGCTCAAAAGAATATTGATACACGTATTCGAGCATTAATTGCTGGTGGTGCAGCATCAATTGTTGGACAAACCATAATTGTACCATTTGATATAATCAGTCAGCATCTAATGATGATGGGTACTCAAGGCAAAAGTTCCTCAGTAAGTGTACAAATAAAAAGTGTTGTTATATAATAAATAATATGATTATAGGTAGAGTTCAACCCCTTGGGCATTAAGTTAAATGGCAGTGCTTCTCGGCTTACACTCACTGCTGAAGTTGTTAAACACATTTTAAAAACTGATGGCATATTTGGTTTTTATCGTGGCTACACAGCAAGCTTATGCACATATGTTCCAAATTCTGCATTGTGGTGGGCCTTCTATCATCTGTACCAAGGTACCAAATTAAATCACATTAAATAGTTGGCAACTTTAAACATCTTCTATTGTAGAGGAACTTCATAATATATTACCTCCTACCATTTCACATTTATTAATTCAAACAATTGCTGGCACCTTGGGAGGTTTCACAACAACAATAATTACCAATCCACTTGATGTTGTTAGAGCCAGGCTTCAAGTGCAGAGGCTAGAGTCCATGAAGATGGCATTTCGCGATCTGTGGCGTGAAGAAGGCCTATTGATGTTTTCAAAAGGCTTAAGTGCACGTCTTATTCAATCAGCTTCGTTTAGTTTCAGCATCATTCTTGGATATGAGACAATAAAAAGGGTATCTGTGAACGATGAGTACAAAGACTTTGTACGTTGGTGAAGAACACGCAAATTGTAGTGAAATTTTAGCAAAATTACCAAATGTTTAGGTAGCAAATGAGTGCAATGAAATGTTTTGGAAAATGTATAAAAATGTTACATTATAGGCTTAGGCATTATTTGTAAGTTGTAACCACTCAAGGGAATATTTACCAAAAAAACAAAATAATACAAGCTAGTAACTATGAATCTGTTAATTTATATGTTGCATATTTTTAATAACACGAAAACACCGTTTTGTTTTTAATCGTTAATTTTATGAACTTGTTGTTCTGTAGTCTATATTCTTGTTGAAGCTGCTGTTTCTATTATATGTGCTAAAATACAAATTATTATTTTAATGCAAATGGTTGTTCATCGTTCATGTAAAACATCAATAATGGAATAATAAGTATCTATGATAGGAGAAATTGATGAGCTGTTTTGTTACAGGTATCGAGTCAAAATTAATTTTACATTGAAACAATGCCAACAGTTTACTGTTGTATATATATATATATATATATCATGTGTCAATTTCAAGTCATTGTAAAGCATTTCCATCAATATATCTATTATAATTTTCATCTGAAATTAATAAATGTATTATCAGGGTCACAGATACATGTTTGTTATTTTCTTTCCACCTTATATACTGCACATTGATTGATATCATGACTGAAAAAGCACATAAATAATTTCTCATATTATAGTTATTATCTATTATTAATTATAATGGAAACCTTAATATTGCAAAAAAGTAGTTAAAATTCACATCAACGTAATATACGGCTTAAATATACTACACATATATAAATATCTAAGGATCATTTATAATATGATTCTGAGTACAATTATCATGAAATGTGCAGTTCAATTTAAATGTATGTTGCGTTGTTTTCCGGACATCAAAGGTGTACCCATATCGTCAGAATGAATTACATTTCGTTTGCTCATTCAATTCAACTTTATCAGAACAGCTACGGCTACACAACTCTGCCCTTAATATTTTCGCTCTTTGGTTTTTGGATGTGTACAAAATCATTTCGTTCATCATTTATTTTAAAAACTAATTCAACAATAGGCACATAATAGGGGTGTAACGACTGTGTAATAGTTTAGAATTTTGGAAAGTTGTGGCACTATTATATACTTAATATCGAGTGCTGAACTATTATCAACTTCGCTCTAAAGAAGTTACCTTGATAAGTTGTGTGAAGAGATCAAATGTTTATATGTATGTATCATAAGCTCATGATATTCACAATAGTGTGCAACTCCTAGCAAAAATATTGTGTAGTTATATTCTATTAAATACGGATACAATCAACCCTCGATCAGTTTAGTACCTATGGTTCATTTCACAAATATTTCTTACGGTTGACATTTTCATGTTTCTATAAAATATTAAATTACACATTATTTATATTATTTTTATTTCAGATCTATAACTATTTTCGTAGCTATTTATGTTTCATGTAGGAAAATATTATGAGCTGATTGACTCTTGAGGACGTATAAAGTTGTAAATCAAGGGTTGATTGTACACATTATTAAATATTGACTAATTCTCACCCAGAAGAGTATCATTGTCTTTTTCGATTAGTAATAATTAACAATTTCTATAGGTCATAAATTTTGTAAAATATCTCATTCAACCTCTGTAAATTTTTAAAATTTCATAACAAGTCTCTTCTAACTTCGTCTTGATCCATTTGTTTATAATATAAGGTTTACTAGGTATCAATAATATTAGGTACAGAACCAATGTTCATATCTAGTTCTGCTTTGTTGTTAACTAATAATAAAATATAAGACTTTGCAAAGCAAATTACTTACGAAAAATATTCCTCAGTATCTACGTTTAACCACAAATCTCATTGAGGGGGGAATTCGATGTCCAACAATTCGTTATAGACCCCAAACGATTCCATTTCTCGAAGATTATTTCCGGCACTGATGCTCGCCCCGTCCGAGTAAAAACTGCACAAATATAACCAGACATCACATACTGCAACACAGACTAACCAACTATCTTTTTGCACACATGCTAGTTAATAATGCGCACCTTGAATTTGAAATTTACTTGTAAAGTGATAATGAAATGATTATTAACAACACGGCCGGGGTAGCTAATGTAAAATGGATGAGATGTTGCAAGTAGATGTCTGGTTATGTCTGTTTGCAGCATGCTTATAAAACTAAACTCTAACAACGCACAGCAGATCCATACATACATATCAACAAAATATGTAACACACCTATGTTGATTATTTGTAAACAATTTAGTAAACAGCAATTTGAGATGACACCGAACGACGAAAACACTTAGGTACTTTAAATTTTATGAAGTACGTACGACGATTTAAGTAATGAACAATGAACATTTATCCGACTAACACTGATATGCTTTCAAAAAAAGCTTATACCCTGTACTTGCGAATTGAAAACGTGTATACTCATTATAAAATATCTAAAATTTATTCATATATAAACTTGTAAATTACTAATAATTTGGAATAGGTATATAATTAAAGCTTTTTGGATGTAAGTTTTTTTAGAAAAATTTTAAAATACTGCAAGGGCACATAAGCACGCTGCGTATTAATTGAAATTAACACAGGAATATCACTTGAAAAACTAAAATTCTTAGAAAAATAAAAAAGCTAATATTATGCGAATGAGTGTAATGACACTCCTAAATAAATGCATTAAATGCCCATTACTTATTTGCAATAATATAAAACAACTGAGCGTTTTTTAAACGTTTCGTATGTGCGCATAACAAGAAGTTACTGCGGTCCATTCCATCTACAAAACAGAATGCAAGCAACTGAAGAGACTCCCAATCAATCTAAGTCGCTAAACTAATGAATGTACTAATAATAAATTAAAATCTATTCATTTACCTTGCTACTGAATTTGTATCACGAATGGTATACTCAGGGGATGTCACCCGTTGCGGTGAGAATTTTGTCACAACACCCCCATTCGCTTCATCAATATGGGTCCTCAGTACTGTTCGTATGTAGCCATTAGAAGTACCATTTGTCGGAATTGTTGCTACATAATATTAAGTTAAAACAACGAATACTATATTACAGTAGAGTAATCCACTTACGTTGTGCATAATATTTGCCAAACTTCTCATCTTTATTAACCGCTGGATAGAGAAATTGCATGTAGTAAAAGTCAGATATTCGATCAGCCAGGGATCGTATACTGAAATCTTTTGCAGTAAATGGCTGTATCATGCTCACGCCCATGTCTACAAGAAAATGTTTAGAAACTGACAGATTTATAATGTGTGCACATACCTGTCTTATAGCCGATCGTAATACCTCCTAACTCACTGTCTGAAAAACGTAACGCAAATGTACCGTTTGCACACGGCTGCAACAATTCTTCCATGGCCTTCTTGCTTATGAAACCGATTATTGCACTGCAAGTAATAGAATAACAATAAACAAACCTCTAATAGTATACAAAGCGGCACTCACCCATCCACCCACGGTCCACGCAAATGCTCCCGTGTTAACTTCATGATCGCATAGAACCACTCCCAAAAGGTGAAATTTCGATCAGGTAGCGGTTCTTTGCAGAATTGAGTCCAGCTCAATAACTGATTGGGATCCGGAAAGTTACCTCTAAAGCTTTTCTCGCCCAAAAATCGCAAATGTTCCTCTTCAAGCGGCCGGCCAGTAGCCGCTTGGAATTTGAGTGATAACGTCTCTGCAACCTTATACCACGGTACTTTATCAGGTACTGCAAATGGCACGCGGCCAAGTTCCGAGAACGCATTGTCCCACGTTACTGTCGCCCACGCATGTGGTTCCTGGTTACCGTGCACAATTACCACCACGGGCAATGATAATGTCCACACTTGAAACGTTAGTTCGCCACCAGCTACGCTGAAATGGGATTGAAACAGGAGCGAGAATTTCTCGTCCATAACGCTCTCGGTACCCTTCTTTTCTGCGCGCTTAATCTTTTTCAATTGCATATTTCGGAAACTGACTGATAACTGTCGCGTATTTGTCTGGTATTCCATGACTCCAGTATTGTTAAGAATTTCGCCGCTGACATCGTTTGCCCGTGCTCCTTTTTCTGATTTCAGAGCAATGTTGGCTTGTTGTTCCGATATAATCGTTACTTTTACTTGCGGAGGCGTCATATACACGTTCAACTTCGAGGATACTAATAAACGGACAGTCGCTGTAAAACGTGTATTAGTTTTCATTACTTGTGGGGGTTGTTTCTCAATGACAAAAGACGATGTTACTAATGTGCTTAACAATTGTGTGAAATCTGCAAGTAATTTCGAACTGTTGTCTGGAACCGGCGTCTCCAATGTAAGTTTAGCCTTTAATCGTTCAAATTCCTTCAAGGACTGTCGATTTTGCCATATCAGTTCTGCCAAATTCTCGCACCACTCCTGAATAAGTTCCAATTTGTTAGCGTTGAAAGTGGCACCGTTACCATGAAGCTGTTGGTCGCGCTTCCACTGATTCAATTCATCATCCAACACTTTCGTTTGTAGCTCGTTAATGCCATTGTACACAGTCGTCATTTTCTCCAAAATATGAATACGCGATTCCAACATATGCGCCAATATCTGTCGCAGATTGCGCTCCATGTCCTGTTTGCGCGCCGCGATTGCCTGCTGTTGCTGGTCGAAGGTTGGTGTTGGTGAGCTATTCGATATATTTGATATCGCAGCATTCAGCTTGGTCACCTCGTGGTAGCTGATTGTGAAGCCTTCTTGCTCCTCTTCCAACTTCCGTAAATGCTGGCTGATTTCCTGCGTCGCATTCAATAACTGATTCAATTGTTGCGCAACAACCGCCTCAACATTCGAATAGTGTGAGTTTGTGTCCACCATCTCGCCGTTCGCCATGCGCATAATGCGATCCTCACAGTGAAGAATCTTCTTGATATGCTCGTAGAGGCGAATATAATTATCTCTGCAAAAAGCGCACCGTATTACAAATTTGCTTCGACGTGGATAGCAGCAACTTACTGATAGTGCGTTTTGAAGTAATTCGCCGCGGTTGCAAGTTTCATCTTCGTGAGAAAGTCCGTATTGTCAAAGAGCGCACAGCGCGATTCAATTTCCTGAATGAAGGCTTCAATCAAAGTTTTCACGTACATTTCGTACGAATTCTCAATTGATGGTTGTGGCAATTGCGAATCACATCTAAAATACAAATCCAGAGTTATTTCGTATCCAACATTGCAAAACCAACTACAACAACAACAAACACTTACGGAAAGTTGTCTTCAATCCAGTCGGCCAAGTAGTGCCGTACTTCAATCGGAAATTTATCATTGTACAGCATTTGTATTTGAGTTATATACTCGGACGATAGATGTTGAGTCTTCGCCCACTTCGCCATTGTATTTTGCGTCTTGGAATTCCTTCCTAGCAACCAAACGAGCAACAACACAATGAGATTTTTTGCGGCAGGCGTTGCGAATGTTTGTTTGAAACAAATAATAAAGAACCAACACGCTCAATCAATAAAACTGCAAAGTTTCTAATTAGGCGCGCAGAATGGACGATGCCCAGAGGGGCAGAGAATCATCGCAGCAGCGAATGGCATATTCCAACGATGTGAACTGCGCGCGATTCATCAAACCATGTACGCGCTGTCGTGTCCGAAGCAGGAGCGAGTTGAGTTGCGAGTAGAATTATTGCCTTGCCAGCCGTAACCAAGGTCATGTCTAGTCCAATCACGCAATGTTGCCAGGCATATCATCGTGCTAACTACACATATTTGCAGATCTTTCCTTCTACCCGCTTTTTGCATATCGTTCAAGTTCGAATGCACCACGTAAGGCGATTGCATCCGCTGAGGATGCGCGCATTCCTGATTCGAATAGGTCGCTAAGCGAATCGACTGACGATCGCGCATTTAATTCATTCAGACAACCTGTATGTACGCGGGTTCGTGCTATGCTTTGCTTGTATGATACATGAGTCGGACATTGAAAGCGAAAATCGATGTATGCTATTGCCAGAACGCTTGCGGAGGCAGTTATTAAAGGGTACATGGCATGGTAAATGGTATAATAGCGCACCAGGGCAGACCACGGAGGCAGACGGAACATTCCATGTTGCAGAAAAATAAGTTGGTTCCCAATACACAAAAAGCCCGACCTTTTAACCGGCCAATATTCCGGGTTAATAAAAATATGCATTTGCATGAGACAACGGTAATTATCTTATAGACGGGCATTTAATTGACTTATTTTAATTCTGAACAAACACTCTGCTGATACAGGGCATCATAATGGGGAATACAATAACGGATGGAGTCCGGATTAGTTACAAACGCTTAGCATTTGTGCGACATTAATCAAAATTTATCATCAGCGAGCGTTGTTAATGAGTGGCTTTCAATACATGTGTACATCCATGAGTTGAGTGTATGCCTCGGCTATTTTTAAAAATCGCGCTTCACACAGATACGAATCAGCGTTGCAGAATACAACACTTAAGTCGCCCTCATAACCGTTGAATTCCGCAAAACAAAAAATACGTGTGTGGATGATTAGCGCGAGTGATGAAAACGAACGGCTCGCTGCAGCCGAAAGCAAACCAATTATGACGCGAGCTAATGGTTTGTTTATTCTTAACGATACGAATACGAGTTATGCATATTACTGTTAGAAAGTAGCAATAAATTAGCGTCGCCGCGGCCGCGTGGTGAATAGACGACGGGCGGTTCTTGGATTGTATTTCGGGGAAATTACCAACACACAACAACCCGTCTGCGACTTGTCGTAGCATAAGATGCTCGCTATGCTGCTCATGGGCCCCCTTGAGCATTCCGACTTCGTTTCACTCTCGCTCACAAGTTGTTTTGTTTATTGCGTTTGTTTGATGCAGGCAAGAGCGGCGTGCTGCATCGCAATGGGCATTGTTGTTTAGCGCGGGACGGCAGGTACTCCACCATGCATACCACACCAACACACGTGCGTATGGTGCACCGGGCCAGCAGATTGCGAATCGCACTTGCCGTGCTGGTTATGCATGCAGAGCTAAACTTATCGACTTACCCGTGTGCCTTATGAGTAATCTATGGATCGCTGATCAACGGCGGAGACACTTGTGGGGCACATCCGAAGAGTGGTAGCGTATAATCCAAGCGTGATGATCGATGTGTTTACCGCCGCAGACGATTGAGAGTGCGAATATACTTGCGGATCGCGGGCGCGTACTTATTATAACACTCGACGAACACGCTAACTGCCGACTGAGAGCAGCGAGGCCATTTTTAAATGGAACTTGTCCGAGCACTGAGCCGAACGCCGAATGAACGTACGGCCCGCACTGCCTGCGGTGAACAGACTGCGTTCACGTGACTCGTGTATGTTCGGCAGCCGGGAGGCGGTATACGGCGGTAGACGCATGGAGAACTGGTTGCTTAATGTTGTTGTTTTCTATTTGTGTGTGCGTTTGTATGCGCAAACTACCGGCACACTAAGAAGATTTAGAATAGGACATCCAGGAACTTGCTCCCGCAGCATGTACACCTGCCCGGAATGTTGCGGCCTTATCACCCTCATCTGTGATCATCTGGCTCACCGAGGAGATATTCGGAGAGCCGGTGCACTGGGTAACTGTAACTAGGCGACGAAGGCCTGGTCCCTGGTATTCGAGGGAATAGCTTGTACTTGTTGATCGTTAGGGAGATATTGGAATGTTGCAACTAGGACTACCGCAATATTTTACATCTGTATCTGAACTATGTTTAGATCCGGCTTTTAATTGTTGTAAAAAAATGCATTCTTAAGCCTACCTTCCATTTGATTTTCCTTTCATTAGATATACATGTCTTTGTTTCACCTGGGAAATGCGCAAACAGCGTTATCCCCTAGGATTCCGAGGACGAGGAGGCTCTATTGTTTTCGCAAACTCCGGAAATATTGCTGAAATCAATAAAATACGGGAATTATAAATAAAATATTTGACCTACTTTTATGCGTTGTACGTTTTGCACGCTTTAATAAAATATAGCTATCTGCTGCGTGCGTATCAGTGAATAAAATATATTTGGGATGGGAGCTCATTTGTTTTCAATTATTGCGTTCAGATATGCAACTAAATAATTGACGAGGGCAGAGAGTAAGATCATCGAACTCATAAAATAAGCAGACATCTGAAGACAACATTAATATGCCGAAAGTGTATGCCTAGTGAGTTTCGAAGAAACGTTAAAAGTTGCTACCGGCTCTTAAGGAGACCTGATGCGCATGTTGTAAACAATCTATGACTAACTATTTTTATACGTTATGCAATTTGCTATATCGAATTGTATACATACTTAGTCATTTATTTGCATAGTTATATTCAAGTAGTAATATATAAACAAACTGATAACAAAGTGTCAAAATGCATATGCGCGTTTAGTTTGCTATCATTGATTGGAAAAGAATTTCAGACACTCAATTTGTTTTCGACTATGATAATACATTATTACTCTTGTTACAAATTAACACGCAGTCTCGCTTTTAGTAAGTTCAGACATGATGTCTAATAATAGCATTTATTTTACGTATTTGTCAAGTTTAATTTGTGTACGATAAGAACGTCACCCTTGATAAAGATCAGTCTCAAAAACAAATAATACTGCAATATAATAAATACGTATGCAAATAACCTACGTACGTACAATATTTAAATGTACGTTGGAATTTAATCTTAATTAGCAATTTATTTATCGCCAGTTGAGTTCACGTTTAACGCAAACGAAACGTTAACAAGCATTTTAAACATTTATTGGTGCGCAAATTTAAATTATAAACTAATGTTATGTATTCGCTGAATAGAAATTGATTTTTATGTTTATTTATCGCTCATAAGTGAAAGACTATGTGGTAATTTCAGCTACTCGCAGGCAGTTAATTAAAATGGGTTTGTAAAATTCATTAATTATTCATGTATGATTAAGATATATATTCACATATTGGAAATACGTAGATAAGTAATTTTTATATGATTTCGAGCTTTGGATTTTCCCATCGGTTTTGTTAATAGTTTCTGTATCAAATAAAATTGAATTAAAATGCCGATTATAGATAAGGAATATTCAGAGATTATTATCATTAAAAAATGTTTTCTTCTCGCGACATCTACCATAACACGCTTTAATGTTGAATGTTAGCCGAAGTAAGATTTCAATTTAAACCGCTATTCAAACGAACTTCATGTATGTCCGCTAGGTAGCGACAGTATGTCTACTACGCTTATTTTCTCACCCGCTGCTGAATTTATCATATATACTATAGCAACTAGATTCTATAACATTATAAATGTAGCAAGAATAAGTTATATTACGTTTTATATTCAGAAATAATGTGGCAAGCATGGTCAAAGTTTATATTTTGGTAGAAATTGTAAGATTATTTATGTAGAAAATAAAACTTTCTTATGGCTGCACTATAGAGATTGTGTAATCTACACCATTAATGTATTAACTTATGTTAATAATGCATAATATTACGCAAAACGAAGTGTTAATCTCATTAATAAATACACCGTTTTGGGTGGATTTATTGATGGGGTATTTATGGGATGTGCTAAAGCGATTACGATCTATTATTGTACAACGATCGCATTGTTGTCACCACACGCAACGATCACGAAAATAAACAAACGCACGCGTTGACCCATTGAGAGAATGAATATGCCATTGCACCACCAAGCACAACAAATGCGCGATGATTTATTGCCACGTATGAAAAATCAGCGTCTAGCGTGCAAATTATGATCAACTATTATTGTACATATAATCAATGGGTAGATAGATGGTAAAACCAACAGCTTGCCAAAAAGCGTTCAAGTATAATTATTTAGTCACGCTTCGGGAAAGCTATGGACAGACCCACGCTTTACACTCAGATAAAATCTGTTTATCCAATTTTTCATGAACACCGATCATGGAACGTGGCCCATTGTCCCTTATATGTTTTGATTTCGCCCGATTTAATAATACTGAAAGTGAAAATAATGGAGAAGCGAATTCAATAAAGTCTTGCTAAGCAGCTGCATCCGTTTGGTGTGTGTTCGCGATAATCTATTAAATAACGAGAAACTTTAGAGGCTGAATGAAGAAAGGAAGAGGGCACGTGCCCATTTTATCCCCCGACAGAAGCAAGAATTGAAGAGTGTGAAGAGGAAATGCATTTTGTCAGTTGTATAATGTTTAAGGAAATTTAAAAATAAAAAGTATGATCGTAACTCATATAGTTTTTTAACTGTTTTAACGCAAATTCAAGATAGTTAATTTAAAGCCTACGTCTGCTGGTTTTCAGTCATCAATGTCATCATAGCTTACTGGCAGATCTATTTATTGTAAATTACAAGAAAACGCGAGCGCGAATTTTACGCTTCATCGGATTGCGTCTTAGGGCACATTTCATTCGCTAGATATCCGCATCGCGCAAGATGCTGGAAACCAGCTTGAAAGGACGTCGACTTTCGCACTGCCACTGCAGCAGTAGCAGCGAAAGAAGAGTCGAGGAGCGAATGAGATACGCAGCATTGAAATTGCTTGTCAGAACGCGAGCAAAAGTTGCATGCGCAGAAAAAGTGGATGCAAACGAGAAGGCGGTGAAAAACAGAAAGGTATTTGCAGAGCACAGTGAGACCAAGTGCACCAGAAGCAAATCACACGCATCGCAGCGCGCAGGCCGAATGCAGACCCAAGCTTTAATTCATCATTAAGGAGATCTTGTTTAGCTGCACGATGCAGCGGCGCTTCGGGCTGTTTTAAATAATAACAAAGCTTGCTTAAAAGCTGATGAATAGTTTAAGTTAAATTCCAAAAAGGGATACAACTCCTCCTCAATTAATTATCCTTCTTTACAACACAGCAGCCCCTTCAGCATTTGAAATAAAATAAATGATTAACTTCAGCTTGCAAGCTTGCTTTATATTTTTGTTCGAATCGTTTTCCTGTTATTTGCTTTTCCGTGTGTATTTTTGTTTGTTTCTCTTGCCATTTGCGGTTCTTGTGCCGAGTGGGATTGGAATCTGATGCAATTGCATATGTATGTAAAGTGTACATAAACGTAATGAAGAATGCAAAATATCTCTCATATTTCCTGCGCTATCCGTGCGCAATTAACATGTCTGAAAGCAATGGAAACAAATGCAGAGTTACGGCCAGCAAATACAACGTTTTCCGCTTAAATTACGCCAATATCTTTAAATATTTATCGTCGCTGCCAGCCGCGAACAAATTTCGCAAAATGTGCAATCTGCACATGCAGGATGCATTTACATCACAATATCTACCAGCACGCATTTGCCGAAGAACTCTTCGCGATGCACAAATATTGCTTGTGCATTGGAAATCGATTGCCTTTGTTAAACTAGTCTAGAAATATTGCTATTCGTACTATATCTCAAAATATAGCCAGTTTTTAAATTATTTATTATCCAGCGGAATATTTATGGAGTAATTTTAAGTATATAATTAAAAAATTTTACACCTTCGCAAAAATAAAACCGGAAGTTTAAAGTGCACTATATGAGAATATTATAGATGAGTGGAAAATTATAGACCTGCAATCCGCATTAAAAAATGAATGAAGTAATTTATGTTGCGATATCATGCGATACGTTCATAAACGCTGCAAAACGATAATTATCGATTCCAGCGCGCACTGAAACTTGGAAAAGCGTTATCATCAATTTATGAATGTCGAGTAAATTTTTGCGTAAACGACACACGCATAGCACTAGTGTAGATTTTCATTAGATTTTATAGTCTTATCATGGGTGCGAAGCACGTAAAACTCGACAATAAACATTTCCCAATAAGCGATGATGTCGACGCACATAAATCGCACACAGCGTCGCTGGTACCGTTGCAAAGAAGGCATTAAATGCGCTACAAATATCCATCAAATCCTATTACGACCAAATATTCGCCTAGTGTAGTTGCAAATGTAATCAATGTTGATACAATCGAAGGTGTCGAATGCGTGCTGCTGCAATGTGATGATAAATCGACAGCGTAACGCGATGCGATTATTAATTAACCGCAATCATTTATAATTCGTCGACGAGCGCATACAAAATTTGTCAAAATCAAAATTGCAAATACGGAGCAGGTGTTTCCTGTGCAATTGCAATTTTCAATTCGCTGATGCAGCAAGTTTTAATCCAATGAATTGCAGCGAGTAAATTGATTAAATCTAAAGCAAGAAACGGCTTTGTTCTCAAATATCAATAAATTGCATGTTGCACTTTAAGAAACAGCTACCGACTTTATTTTCTCTTTTTGGCTTTGAAACTTCCAAGTACTCAAAAGCCACAAAGCGATTCGTAAAGCCACGAGCGAGTGCGAATAACTCGAACACCTTATACTGCTTCTTCTTCTTCTGCTTCTCGTGGCTATGAAAGGAAGCGTAGCAAAGAAGCAAATGCGCGCATCCGCGTGCCTTGCGGCTTGCCGTTCTAAGTTGAAGGTAAATAGAAATTCAAATTGATATGCTGCGCACCGACAAACAAGATGCGAAATTGACTTGCGTCGAGTCGAGTTGCAGCGAATTAACATGCAAATTAAGCGCTTTGGGGTACCCCACATCATTTTTGAGTAGGCGTACGAACGAATGTACAATGAGATATATTCGCCAATTTGCAAAATGCTGAATGCATTTGCGAATAATATGATGGTAATTGCTCATCAATAAATCAAGCGCGCCAATGTCATAACTCAGTGCTTGTGCACGACGGCCGGAAATGCGGCATTGACACTGTCACTAGCACGCATAGCGGGAAGTCAATTTGCGATCGAAATTGTATTTTCCCTTTTGCATGCGTGTAAGCGACGCGCCCTTCGCGAACTCGCAGATTCGTATAACGCATAGCCAAGATGCATACGGAAGAAATAGAACTGGCAGTAAAATGACTTTCTTAGATTAGACTAATACAATTTGTGATAAATCATGTGCAATCTGTGATTGCCAACGAATGAAGGCTGAATCACGAGGGGACTAAATGTGTCCAGTCTTTGCACAAATGCGGAAAGCAAAAGAGAAATGAAACGCAAGGAAGAATCCGGTCGCGTTCAAATATGCGTGAACACTACATATGTTACATTGTCAAATTGTTAAGCATCTCTCAATTATGTCCCCCGTGTGCGTTGTCCATTTAGTTTACACTTTATTTCTCACGTCGAAAATTGTGCCAGTTTCCGGTATTGCTTTATTTTCCGCGACGACAAAAATTATAATTGAATTAAAAACGCAAGTATCAAGTAAAAAAAATTACTAACTGTAATTCGTCCATTCAAAATAATAGGTATGTGAATATTATGCACATTTACGGAAGTTGAATGTTGTTGGTTTAGTATGCGTTCAACAATTTGCCGACTTCCGGTTGCACGTGCCCGATTATTGCCATCAGCGACAATGCGTGTGCATCGTGTATCACGACCAGCAAAACAGTTAGCGCACATTACGTACATTCTCTACGACAAAAAATCTATTTAAAAAAATTCCAAATGCGCCCAACCTTAAAAAACACATTTTTGTTGTTTTACCTCAAAAATGCACACGGAATTAAATACCGAAAATTTCTTATTACGTGTTATTGATCCTGAATATATTAAGATGCTTGATTAAATTGATTGAATTCACGACGACGTGATTTTTCCTTTTTGTATTAAACAATACGATATCGCTTGGGGGATTAAGATCCGAAGCACGTAGGTCTTTATTATTAAACGCACGCAAAGCGCCGCGGTTTTTTGACTGCGTGTTGTACATGTAGATTATAGCTAAAGATATTTTAATTAATTTGTGTACAAAAAGTTTTATGATGACTTGAAGCAAATTACTTAACATTTTTTATGTCTTCTCTTGTTTTAAGTTCAAGTCATATAATTCTGTTTTCGTTTTGTGCTCGCATTGAACCCGAAAACATTGATTGTGTGTATTTAGAAAAAGAGAGACCCTCAGGGAGTCATCCCCTAATGCATTAGGCTTAGCATCTCTTTTTATCAGTGTGCGCACGTGGTGGTTGGCAGCCAAGTAGGAAGGCGAATGTGGCACGCGTTGCTCCCTTGATCCTACCGGAATATTTCGATAACTCAAAATGCGTCCCCTTGTGAAGAGTACGAGTGAAAGCGTGTCGCAAATCCTCACTGCATCATCACAGGAACACACGCTTTCGTCTAGTCTCTTCGATTTTTTTCGCATTCAGTTTCAGAGCGCACATCCACGGCAACCCCCTTCAGCATCCATTACAGCGATGCATTCAGCGATGACTACGATTTATTATAATTCGGTTCTCTCCCTGCCAAGCGATGCTAATTCCATCTCTCCTCTCCCTGTACAGATACTGTACGTATTTATGATTGCGAGACTACTCTGCCTTTGATTAAAGTATCAAGGGGATGGTTTTACGTACAAATTTATACAGGATACACCAGAATATACCACAATTCTTCTTTTTGCCGAAAAAAAGTTTGGACTATTGCCACATATTTACAATGTTTTTGGGCGGATTTAGATTACTAGATAGTTCTAAATCACGTCGAATATATTAAAAGATTGATAAGCAAATGAATACAAAATAAACATACTAGGGGTGGTTTTGCTTATCTGTATTTGTGCAGAATAACATTATGTGTAATTTATTAGATGTGTGCACTTTCTCGAATGCAAGTGTAACACGCAGGAAGCTTGTAAAAAGATCAATAAACGCAACATGTTCCAATTTAATTCCAACGTCAAAAAACTGCTTCCGTTATCCGTTTAATTTACATCTAGTCAAGTTAAAAAATTAGAAATTGCCATTGTCAATTTTTGCATTATATATAGAAAGTTGGAGAAATAATTCAATTTTGCAACAGTTGCTTAACAGATGCAAAAGTGCGTCTTGTAATTTCGCATATTTGCAACCGCGCTTAACATTTAATGATGGATCAAGAGCATTTAGTGATGGTCCGTAATTGAATGAAAATATGCCAGCTTGGGTTCATTGAATATACAGAATACACCACGTGGATGTACGTGTAGTACGCACGGTACGTATACGAGGTAGGCATAACATGCTGCAGTTGGCTGGCGGCGATGACGACGCCAACCAACTTGGTGGTAGAAGAGTCTCAACGCGTTCAGTGTGCTGCTCGCACAACGCCAGTTACACTTCTCTTGCGCTCTCAGTCGTGTTGTGTGTGGGTGGACGAAGCGCGCGCGCTCCACGTGAATCGAGTGTGTTTTATTTAAGGATCAGGACACTTGTTCCAACTGCCAAAAGTGCCTTTCAACAATTTTATAAACATTTTACTCGAGTGTTACTAAACTATCGCAGAAGTTACTACAAAGTGTTGACTGTGACAAGTTACTTCCACCACAAATTTTCTAGGGATAAATTTAAGGTAAACAATTTCATAGATATTGTTTTCTATTGACAGTGATAATCATCCTGCGCTTTTGATTTTCTCAGTTGAAATATCCTATTGCAACATTGCTAAGGATAAAAATTTCTAGTAATTTTAATGTGAAAGTAAATATTTAAGGTTAATATACCGCGGTTTGCGTTGTGTTTGCGATCGAACCGCTTGGTTGACATGGAGATTTGGTCCAGGCAACTTCCTGCCGCCGACGCGCCGCCACGGCGCATGCGCATTCATGTCGAGCCTGTCGCGTTAGTGATTTCTTGCGCGTGTGCACGGAGGCAGCAGCGTACAACAACAATGTCGTCCATGTAAATAAACACTGAAAAACGTAAATTGAACGCGATCGCGAATTAATCGCAATGTGCTCGTCGCGTTCTCGCCGAAACGCATGTGCAATTGTGCAACAGTGACGCAAATCTTTTGCGCGCGCGAGAAAAGGGTCGCAACAAGCGCTCCTTGGAGATTTCTCGTAAGAGGGTTGATAACCCCACTTCGACGGTGGCTGTGCGTTACAAGTGTGCGTTGTTTGCAATCGGCGTGTATTTGCACAAAGTGCTAACGCAAGTATCTTGTTAGAGAGGGGCGGCTGCTGATTAAACGTCCTCGCGAATTGCTCATGCGGAATTGTTATGAGTCAAGAGGGTTTTTTTCCGAATTAAATGCCAAACAGTGTGCAGTTGCAACTGCGATAAAACGAATGAATTAAATCGGTAATAACATTTAAGGTCAGTGCGTTTTAAACAATTCATTGTTGCTGAGTTCTTTTATATTAATTGGGCGTGTGATTTATGACAATCGGATGCTCGCTTTAATTGACGAGACAAATTCATGCGTGCATTTCATCACTGGCTCGCTTTTGTAGTTTATTAAAATGTTGAATTTTCACCAAAGCTCTGAATTATTTTCAGATTAAAACAAAAGACTTTTTGAGTACGTTCCATTTGCTTTGATTTCTATTTCATTGAAATAATGATACTAATGATACATGTGGTCAAATCACGAGATGTGAATCAGAAATTAGGCAACGCGTTTGTAACGAATTTAGCCTTATTTTAAGCACGCCAAACGTATAGCCAGTCTTAATGATCGTGTTTTAATGGAGACCAACACGAAGAGCAATTTTCTGCCGCGTTTTTCATCTGGATTCTACCATTGCGTTTTATCATTAGCTGTTGCAGTGTCTTCTTTTACAAAAACTTCAAGCGTTAGGTATCATTAGGTCGCAACAAAAAAATTTGTTGTACCTATACCGAATTTTACAAATAATATTTTCGAGCATCGAAAATAGATAAATACAATTTTTTTGCCGCAGATAATAAGAGTAAAACAAAGCGGAATTAATGCGATGATTGTGAAAAACGTTTCCAAATAATTAGATAATGCAATCTACAATTAGATTTTTTGTTTAATGATAATTGTTTGTTGGTTTATTATAATTTGATGTAATTAGAAGTCGGCTAGCAGTTATGTAAATTGATTAATTTTTTTGTTTCAGGTGAGCTTCATCTTCATCTTGGTTCTCAGAAATGTTTAATGTCGGAAATGACTAATCAAATTTAAACTCCAGTAAAAACTCACACGAGTAAGTCCAAAAAAAAACTAATAACTCGGTATATAAAATAGCGAACGCCAGAAAGCTGTAGAACTACCTTTACCAAATAAATTCAAAAATTCGAATTTTCACATATTTTCTGCGCTAGAAAGCAGGTCAAAAACGTGGGGTTGCTCAACACATAACCGTAATAATAAAAAAGTGAATTTTACACGCGCATTTTTGTGTTAGTTACATACGTCTGGCACAATCAAAGAGCTTTATACGCTTTCACTTTATACGCGTGTTTTACTTTATATTTTTCCCAATGGGACAGATGTGCGAACGCATGAAATAAACTTGTGCAAACGTCAAACGAAACAAGCACGTATTGAATGCAGTGGAGGGTTGAAATTTTATTTATAGGTGAACATACCTTACAAGGTGCGTTCATTAACCCATCCAACCACCAAAAACGTTTTTCTATAAATAAATAATAGTAAAATATGATGGCATCTATTAAAATCGTAACTCTTGTTAAATATTTTAAATGTTCTCGTTTCCCTTGCACTCATTATTTAAAATTTTGATTTATTATTCAAACACCAAGTGCATACGTAATAAGGTACAAGGTGCCTTTTTTGGGGGGTACCGTACGTACGGCGTAATTCCGGTGTGCCCTTTGCGTCGGGTCTCATTTAGAAGGAACGTGTGCGCATGCATTGCACGTGGACTCATCGTTCCATCGGGCATTAGAAGAGAAAAGAACCGGTATATTCGTTTTTATTATTAATTTCCTTTCATATTATTAAATGCACTGACAAACTGTGTTATCTTTCTTTTCTAAGGAAGACACTTCTTTTGCTTTTCTTTCTCATTGTTGATGTTGTTGTTTGGTGTTTTACGTGCCGATGACTAAGTATGTAACAAGAAAAACTAACAAAGAATTGGGTGAATGAAATTTTTTTCGAGACGAGACAAAGAAACAAAAAATTAATTTAATGAAACGTTGAGGAATTAGCCTTCCATAATTCTTGAGGAAAAATTAGTTTTTAACGCTTGAAATTGAAGACAAAGACTTATAAGTGAAGTTTGCATTCGCTTCGAGTTAGTGAACGAATTAATCTTACATGCCCTCGTTCGGATAGGCCGCAAATTAATTAAGTACATAATGAAGACAGCAGCGTGCACTTGAACGCCGACTCATGCACAGCGTGCGCGTTTTGCACTTATTACTCAACACTGTTGCGCTATAACCATAGATAAAAGAAGATGTGCGCTTGCTATTTTTAGTTCGAGTAGAAAATGCATTATTATGTCATTCGCATGCGTATTCAAGTGCATTTATTCGTTGCATTTTAGTTCATCTGCGCGCACTCGTTCGAATGAGATGATGCTGCAATTTTGTTGCTGATGCAAAACGATGCAATTGAAACGAACGCAACGAGATGTTGTGTTGATGCAAAGTGAGCCAATTATATGGGCATTTTAATTGACGATAAGATACTTGTGCTCATCACCAAGATGAAAAAATAATAATTAGTATACGCATAAAATAGAGTGTTACGGAAATACAAATTAATATTCAATCGTAATCTTCATTAATTAATTGCTATGCAAATCAACAGTATGAATTCTAGGTAAAGCGAATTGATAACGACGTAATAACAAGGTAATTTTGCATTTTCTTATTGTTTTTTTCTTATCCATGACCTCATTTCGCATATAAATGATAATAATTCATTGTGTTTCTGCTTGTTTACTACGTATGTAAATGTTCTAGTATTATCTTGTAATCATTAAAGGAATCTTGATGTTTACAATTTACTTGTTAATCTGAGGGAAACGAAGCAGATGTCCTTAAATGGCACGATTTAAGAAAAGCGAGAGTAAATTTGTCATTTCAATGCAACATTTTCTAGAATTTCGTGAAAAGAATCCAAGAAATTTCACAAGCCAAGAAGCACCTGACTGAATATAAAAGAACTTTTCTATTGTCCACATTTTCTTTGGAATCTTACAGGTACACACATCTTTTTGCAAAATTGTTATAGCACTTCTATTCGTGAATGCAATTAATCCACACCTTATTGCATACTGTGAATTACCTTTTCGGATTTTACCTGTACGTACGTAAAGTGAACCATCCTTTGTAAATAAAGCGTTAAAGACATTAATGTACAAGCCATACGCGCGTTTACAAGCGAGTTTCCCTAGATTTTCGGTCGCCCTTTTCGCCGGGTTTTATCTTCCCACCAACTACGAAGGAAAGCGTCTTAATAGATAATGTCATAAATGGTTCGCGTTCTCCCCTCGGTTCGTGTTGCTAAATCACGTTGTAAATCAAGTAAACCTTTTAATTTATCGCCTTAAAAGCCCTTTTGCACGTCGCATGCCAATTATGCATACTTAATGCGTTACCATTATCTCAATCGGAAACACGACTTTCGTGTTCTTATATTACGCGCGCATTTGGTTGCATTTTACGTCTACCGCCCATGATAGTATGATAATTAAGCGCGCGCTATTAACCATTTGTGGTGATGCTATTTTCTATTTTTTCTTCAATTTAGAACCTAGTTGAGCATGTGGTGCAAGGACACGCGTCGCATATGTCACACTTGAAGGCGTTTAGCACTTTTTTCCATGTGAGTTGTTTCGATAAAAGGGACGTTTAAATTTATACAAAGCGTTCAAACTTCTACGCGCATCAAAACCCCAATAATGAATTAAGTGAAGAGTTAAACACCCTATATGAAAATATGCTTTGCACATGCGTCTCGGCAGTGTCAAGAGCAAGTCGGAAAGGCAGTCCTGAAGAGTTGCCTATTATTAGAAGTTGCAAGTGGTTTTCTTCCTCAGCCCCTTGTTGGTTGCGATCAACATGACGCATTGCCGTTGAAACAAGGATCATGCAATTACTGCCAACAGGCAGTGAAACACTTTAACATTTATTAATAGAATATTCATCTTCCTCACTTCCAGCGTTTGTTGTTTGTGCATATTTTATTTTTAAATGGCATATTCAAGGGTTTTAATCTACTTCCAAGTGACGTTCAAGGGATGCTCATGCATCTGCTCACAGAATGATTATAAGCCGATGATTACTACTGAAATAACTTTCTTCAAGTTGTTTTTCTTTTTATAGCAGATGAAATAATTTTCAATCAAACGCATCTTCTAATCTAACATATTATGCTGTCAGTTTATCATAATATTAACCAGCATTACTCAACATTTTAAGGTCAGGCAGCACCTATTTAATTCAACATTATAATCACCGAACATTGAACAACAATGAAGCGCATTTAGTATAATTTATTCATGACGGATTAAAATCTCTCTCGCGCGCGTATCTTTAACGTCATCATCGTACATTTTCCAAGTACTCTCTAATTGTTCGTAATGAACTGTTACTATTGAATGCAACTACGCTATCAATTGCATTGTGTGTGGGCATTCAGTTAATTCAGTCGATTTGATAAATATGTCTCTATCAGTTATCAGGTTTCAATGCTTCAATACAGAAAGTGTAATAAAAAAATTATAAAATTCAATTACAATTCATGTTTGTTATCTTAATGAAATATAAATTATTTCTGATAAACTACCACCCATCACGACAAATGTGTGAATTATTGCTCAGCTCATTTTTGCAAATAACAAATTAATTTATCCTTAATATTCAACTGGTGCATCTATTTGATTAGCATAGCGCACGCATTTATTGTTAGCTAGCCTGCTAACTATTCGCTCAAAGCAGACGGCGTTTCGCGTTACTAATTGCAATTAAACCGCCGAATCTCGTTAACAATGTGCACGCATCCATTCAGGTGTGTGCGCGTGTGCATTTAGGTAGGTAGCTACAATACGCGGATAATCCAATACGACAATAGCGGCGGCAACAACAACATGAAGAGAAGAGATATTTCGAGCGAGAGATGCATGCATGTTTGGCACGCATCAACACTATGAGAGTAGCATTCGCGCCATTGCAATGTGATTATTAACACGTTAGGTAGCACATTTAAGCAATTCCAGTCAGCCTATGAGCACCTGCATGCGTTTGAACATTGCGTTCCGGTGTTTAGGGAGGCAGTGCGCTGGTGGTGGTGGTTGCGGTGGCGGTGGCGGCGCCGGCAACGCTCGAATTCACAACGTCAAATTTGTTCGCTTCTTGTTAATTGCTATATTGAAACAGTCAAATGCAAATTAAGCATTTTAATTACTTTAAATCCTAATTAATTTGATTAGCTGCAGGCTTTTTAAATTAAAATGATCCTTTTCAAAAAATTCATTAAACCGCAAATGATATTGGACACTCTCTTTCACTTTTTCAAGTCTTGAAAGACGATGGAATAATCCGTTATTTTGGTTTTCTTATTGCGTGTGAGAGAATAACCTAATTATCAGCAGCGATATTGTCAGTCGCGAAGGATTGAATTACGCCGTAAAATTATTAACGCTTCTAACGAAGAAAACTCGTAGCTATGAAAACTATTAGTGTGGCATTATATCCGGGCGGTGCATGTAACATGCCTCGTTCAGCGACCGATTAGGAGCAAAAATTAAGTCATCAAGCGACCGTTTGCTTATATCGTCGACAATGACATTTTTAATTAAATTCCGTCAAATTTCTAAGCAATGTAGCCAACTTGCGAGGAAATATACGAAAATCTAAATAAGATATTCGAGTATATAGGCCGTTAATAATGCGCGACTAAAAAAGATATTGAAATAGTATACAGGAAAAACGTTTCTAAAAGGAGTTAAACACATTAACGATATCATTACGCTAGCTGCTAATTGAATTTCCTTCTTGTGCATCACATCGTATCAATACCAACGCAGGCAGCAAGTTTATAATGCTTTTTATTCGGGGTTTATTATTTCATTAAATTGTTATTGCCTACTGCAATCATACATTAATAATATGACTTAATTGAGTCGTGAAGCGCAGTTTAATTCTATATGCGCACTAACAGCATTATCACCTCATTAAATCATATACCTTTGAATGCATAAAAATAGCCAATGTGCTAATTAATATTTGACATCATTACATTTTACTCTTGTAAATTTACTTGTTTATTTTCGTAACCGGAAATTCCAAACAACCATCGCCATAACAACAATGTATTACAACAATATTCGACACAACAACAACAACAAGCGCTGTGCAATTAATCGAGAAGTTCAAGCTTGTTGAACCACTCACCATACGTGTCTGATATTTCAATGTGGTGCGCTGCTACCTATGCGATGCGAGCAATTGAATTGCGTTTGAGTTTTGTATACATGTGAAGATAAACGTTTCACCATTAGTTTCGAATTACAAAGTTTAGTTTGTTTGTCGTTGGCGGCGGTTAGCGTTGATGCACGTCCGTTTTGCGTCCATCGACGTCGTGATGTCGTAAATACATTACGATCGAAAATGTGTTTTTGTGCGTTTGTTTGCTGTATGTTGTATATAAAGGGCAAGGCGTATTGATGTAGTCCTGGCAAATACGAAACGAAATCTACCACGCTCGGATCATTACTGATGATATTTATTCAGGAGCAGGACACATCATATTGAATTAGTATTTCTGCATTTCAGTCATCGCAGTGTTTGTATTTGCTGTGCGCTTTTCTTTTTGTTTGATTAAATACGCATATTTACCTTTTGATCCTCAATTTATTGTTATAAGTTATTTTTAATACTTTTGCAGCACCCAGTTTGAATATTGCGTGTGCTTATGAAATTGACAAGCATCAAGGATGTAATAATGATTTATGGAATAAACAAGCGCGCATTCGTATACATGAAAATCGAGAGCGCCCCGCTTTTTCGGTCACACTTTCCCCACAAACTGAAATTTCCCCAAATAGTTCCCACAAATAGTTCCCACGCGCGTTGGATATGCCATTGATAAATAAACTACAGCTAGGTGGATTTTTCGAAAGCAGCCACCCCTGACTGCGGTGTCCGCAGCACACATTTCACGTTCCCTGTTAAATAAATTTATCTGTGAAACTAAAGCGAATGGCGTAGGGTACTTTTAGGCGTAATCAATGATTGAACAGTCCACTTTTGTTGCGTTGGCAAAAACCAACGCTCGAATGACTGATGATAGCCGATACTTTGCTGTAGTATTGTTTGATAGGTGAATATATTAGTCGGATAGATATTTGTGTTTGAAGGGTGCCACAACTTTTCTCACCATCGTCACTGTTTACACAGATCGCACACGTGTCATATTCGGTTAGTTGGTTCTGCTTTGGTCAATGTTAACTTTGTCAAAATGTTTGTTTTTAATGTTTGGATTAAATTTTCACAGATTCATCTCGTTTATTTTCCAAAGAGAAACAGAAACCCAATTTTATCAAGTAAATATTTTAAATATTTTTATTCCGTCTGAAATCGAATGCAATTGAAATTTAAAATCGAATTATTAATTATTTTACAACGATATTGGCGTTAATAATGAAACATCATCATAAATCAATGGAACTCGATGAATTGAATTACAATGACCATTTGACAAAACATGAATGACGAATCATGCCAACCTTTATTGAATCCTTCAACAAACCTGTCTAGCTTTGCCGCATCCCTCATGTGTTTGCGTATGCAATTATGCGGATGAAACGTTGTAGGATGAATTTGGTTATAAACAACAGCAACAATAAGGGTGTGTGCGATAGCAGCGCTGCACGAAGCAGCATTAGCGTACGATTAAGTATACGCCCAAATCCGAATGACAACAATAACTATTCGCATTGCGTTGACCGACAACGTGAAACAACGAGAATGGCGATGATGATGACAGCGGTGGCAAGAGTAGTGGACGATTGTTGTCTGCGGGCGGCAAGATTTAATCAGGGAGCGGCGAGGATCATCATAGATTACGCGCTGGCATGTTTGACCAGCGTCTGAATGCACAGCATTCTGTAAATGCTTGTTTGCGGATCTCCAAACCCTTTTGCATCCGGAACTTGATTCAATTTATGAAGATCAACAATATTTCGTTAACAATGTAACTTTCTAATGTCTTACTTTATTATCTAATTATCCGCTTGTTCTTCAATTAAAATAATTAAAGTAAAATACTTCGGCGAGAAAATTAAATTGCGCTTTATTCAAGAGGAATGGCGATTGAAAAACAAGAAAATTTATATTTTGAATAGCATCATGACACGCCGCATTTTGTAAGCCACATTTTTTGCGCTTTTCCTCATTCGTCCAATGAAAATATGCTGGCAGGAGCCGGGGAAATAAATAGCTTTTTAAATTGTTTTTCTTTTAACGCAATATTTTCGCGATGCATTTATTTGTAACGTGTGCCGAAAAAGAGTTTGCTGACAGCTCTTGCCTTTTTTTGCCGAATGCCACTGCCCGGAAAAACGTACCTAAACCGGAAAACTTTCACTTCTCTCGCGTGCGCGCACGCATTTCTTTACGCATTGTCCATCATACTTCGTTCAGCATTTCGCAATTTAGCGCGCGTGAAAGTTAGCGATGGGTCTGTCGCTTTACAATTTAATTTATTTCGCGCGTCTTTTTACGCCGGCCCCGTTTCTTTCCGCATTTTTATATTTTTATACGTTGGACGCAATTCAATTGAACGGCGTGAAAAATGCGCGTTTTGAATGACAATGAGCGAATAAATGGCGCAAATGCTTCGTATTTGAACAATGAGCGTAGAGAAAGCAAAGCGGGGGGCGGAGGGGGGCGGCCGCGGAAGGTACAAAGAGCGCCACCAAAGTGCAAGGGGGAAACAAGAAATGTGAAACAGCAGAAGTCGGGCGCGCTTCTAATGACCGCAATGAATGGCTTTAATAAATAAGAAAATCGCGAAACAAAGCAAACGCTCTTTTGGTCCTTTTTCAGTTGTGCACTGTAGCGATGCACAAAGGCGAGGAAATACACCCTGTCGCATTCGCGCTGAAGCCGAAAAGCCACACGAAAATTCACCGAGAGAGCTAATTGTTTTCAAACAGTAATGAGTGAGAAGTACACGCTTGATGCCCCATCTTATTATGGGGCATCAAGCAATGCCCCATAATAAGAGAAACACTTCGTCTCAAAATTTACATAATGTTAATTTCTATACCGTTGCAAACATCTTGTAAAATCGATTTAAATATTTGTGAAATTCTAGTATTTCAGCATTCTGAAAAATTGACTTAATCGCTGTGTTATTGAATTTAAAATGAACGTGTTATTTATTTATATAAAATTTATTTTTAAATACACTTCGTAACAGTCGATCAACTGTCGGATATCCATTTGGTCAGCGCATTATCCATGCATCGAAAGAGATGCGTTGTCACTCCATAAACGAATTCTATCAATTCGAATGGATGTGAAATTGTGTTATATGCGACACATGTGCGAGAAAGGGTGAAACAAAATGCTCGCAGTGCAATTAATGGACCCTACACCTAAGGCGCGAAGAAGAGCAGCAAACTGCATTTGAATTTGTTGAAAAGAGATCGGAATAAATAAATACGCTCGTCGGACATATGTGAGATGAGCGAGCAGCTCACTTCGGTGGGCAAATGTCCATTACGCGCTTAATTCGTTTCGTTCGTATGTGTTTTAATGACATTCGTCTTGCTCAATAATTCAAGCATAAGGCGCGCATGTTTTTTGCTCGTTGCAAAAAGATGTCTGTCAAGGGTATTATATTTTATACAGAGTCTTATCATTCATTTCAGGATTAATGATATTTTAAGACGCAGTTCATAATACATTAAAAAACCCTTTGTATATTTGTTATCGGCCAGAATTTAAATTGCAATATACGCACCCTTTCTACTTGTAATGTTTTGAAAGGCAACTAGCAATTAATTTTTCTGTATTTGCTGCAATATTTTCATTCAATTACAATCGCCTCGCACTTAATTCGCAATAATAAACTGCCAAGTATAAAAGTGTAAAGTGCTGTAACTCGTCAAATTAAATTGCATTGGCAATTAATTAACTTCCTTCTTAAGAACCCACTTAAGCGCATCCGCGTGTCAACGTAACAACTCTTGCCATTTCATTCCCCCCTTGCAAAGCGTTCGAATGCTAATTGCTCCCTGGCATGCAATTTTTACAAATTTTAATTGCGCGCACACGAACGCTGAACGCATTATCCTGTTTATTTTAATTAGTGCACTCTTGTGTCACATCAAGAATGCAAATAAATTTGCAAAATTCGTTCCTAACATTTTCTTCTGTAATCCGCAATATATCTAACATAACATGAATTTAATGAACTAAACAAATGTCTAGACTCTAGAGGATTATCGAATTTTTTCCATTTTATTTCGCTTAATTTCATAAGGCACGTCACGCGTTCGCGTGCTTCAAGTTCACGTTTTTATGGCGTCTCTAAAGACATGCGAATTTCGAAAAGCTTAACGAAGTGAGACATGCGCGAAAAATGCACTCTACCTAAACGAAAATGTAGACGGCGCGTATGTAAAGTGCTCGAGTTAAATAAGGATGAATCGCACTTTTGTACGTCTGCGTATCTTGCCGGCCCGAAAACTTTCCTAGTTTGCTGCACTATTGTAGATTAGTTCGCCTTCCTCCGCGCATGTTTTGTGCATGTGTTTAATTCGTTGGTGCTAGTTGTCTAGCTTTTAAATGATTGCACGTGCCCGCAGTGCGCTGCGTTAAGAAGTTTTATTAAGTTTGGGAATCACGGGAACTCCCTAAACAACTAACCGTGTTTTCCTATTGCTGGAATGGCTCTTGCTCTTCGTTGTTAATTTATTTACGTTTGATTTCTCGCCTACTTATTTTTCGAAAACATTATAATAACGAAAATGACTTTTAATTTACTCTAATTAGGTTTAAAACTGAAAAAAGTTGAAAAATGTATGTCAACTATTCATTAGAAGGAACATTAATGAAGATGTACTGACAGGATTGTGTACCCAACGTACTTGAATTTGATTATTGCGCGAAATTGTGCTGATGAGCTTGCAATAATGCGGATTGATTGTTTATGCTAATGCTGACGCGAATGTTCGAATACTCCACGCGGTTAGAGATCAATGTACAAGTCAAAATTGTCTTAGGGCCTTATTGGATATTGTCAATAGCTTTGGCATGCACTGTGAGTCGTATAATTATGTTTACTCTCGGATCATGTAGCCTACTCCTATGTGTTATTATCTTATGTTTGCGTGCGCTACCAAATTGCAATACTCTTAGAAGAAAATTTTACTTACTTGTAAGCATCGTAACCATTTGAAAATGGTGATTGATAATTATCCTGAAACAAAAAGGAAATTGAGGATTAAAGCAGGGAAATAGAGTATACAAATAATAAACATTATGCGATGCAATAATCGTAACATCACATCCGGAATTGACATAGCAATGTCCACTCAATGTTTATGTCGCATCTGAGGTTAATTTCGCTGCATGTACTTTTAATTAGGAAAGCGTGTAATCCCAACGAACATATCGCATGGTTTACGACATTGAAGTACATTCTGCAATTCCGGTAGTGATAAAACGCAAGCGTTGTTTATCCATGCGCCACCACGATGATATTTAATTTCTAGTCGCGATTACGCATCGCTGAGCCGCGAATTGATATGGGCGGTGTGCATATCCATTTCGTGCAAACAAGGTTAATTAGAAGCGCATTTGAGAAGTAATACGCTCTTAATTACCGCAAGCTATATCGAATCATCGATACTGATTCATAGCGTCTCTGCCTGGGCGCTGTCATTAGCATGGAGTAGGCTGTTGCACTTGCTGTAATTACGGCGAATGCGTACTCAAATTCTCGGCAATCGCGCTCGAGAGATATTTCGTTACGTGTGCAGATACAATTTGCAATTGACATTGCAATTGCGCGACTGTATTACGTATGCGGATGGTACTCGATGGCCAATTGCGTTTTCATTTCCGGATGTCGTTTGTGAGCGCTCGTCATTTGCATATTGCCATTCATCATAATGTAAAACATTTATTTAGTACTTGTTTATTTTATACGCGCAGGAAATATACTATTTTCATATTAATATTTTTCCTAATGTTTTAATTATTTATAATCCAATTTATAGTTTTATATCATTATTTAATACTCCTACTTTAAGTTTAAATTAGTTTTATAAAATATCTCTACCCTTGTAAAACTTTTTCTATAAGTCATCAGATGTCTCCACGTGTTTCACGCAGAAATAAAATATTTATACTCAAGTTTAAACAAACGAAGCACGTAAAAAAATGTATAAAATATCAGGTAGTCAGTGATCCTTTTTTCTACTTTAATTCTAAACACTGAAGCACATGTTTTGTACTTTGTTGAAATACGAGCAAGTGTCATATTTAACACTGCCATCCATGTATGTCGTTTTTATCCCATCGAGAATTTTACATGCGTTAAAGGGTTGCACATTGTTACACGTTTTCATGAGCGTCATTCGAATGCACGGTTCTCAGACTCAGACACAACGCGCCATGTGTTCAATGCAGTTCATCATTGAACGAGCAATAAAAATAACATTGAGAGACTGCTCCAATTAAAAGATCCGCTCGTTAAAGGGAAAGCCCGAGTACTTTTAAGTTTTTCACCCATTCAATAGTTGCAGTTGTTTGGTTTGCGCGCTTCACGACAATAATTTACTCTGTGTGGTATTTACTTACTTGCAATTGCGTTCAGTGCGCCGCGTAAATGTCATTATCAAATTAATCCATTAGTTAATTAATTATTTAGTAATTGCTAAATGATTACATTGCGTTTTGAGCGAGCTAGAGTCAAGGCACACGAGATGTTTCATTATTGAGTTATTTCTATTGAATGAGTGAAATAATAAGTTTATCGTTTGTTGACCTGATACAAAGTGACCAGCTCGAGTAAAAAGTAAATTAATGTTTGTGATAATCACTATTGAATTGATTAATCATTCATTATTTTTATAATTGACATATCATTACTCACTTTTAAAATATCAACGTATTAATTAATTTGATTTCTGATTGTTTTGCAACTTGCAAAATTGAACTAAATGCACCGAGTGCAGTGCAGATTAGGTGTAATTATTTAGCATTGCTTAAAGTGCAAGTACATACACATTGCAGACGATGAATTATTACATCCAAAAGCAGATGTGAGACATCCGTTTCCGCTAGTAAATTTACGACAGACATTATCCATCAAACGATTACAAAAATAATTAATATATGAAAAAATGTATTAATAAGAAAATGTGCAGAAAAATACGTTTGCAATACTCGTTAATCATTAGCATTCGCATGCCTCTCGAGCGCTGACGTAACAAAGGCGACAATTCAGCGAAAACGGCGAGATGGAATTAGCGGAATAATTAATTGTTTATGCAGCTCACAATAACAGCGTGCACTTCATGGAACGGCAGTTAGTTCAATTGCCTATTCACCTCGCCCGTATAAATAAATAATAAATTTGTTTATACAAATTGAGCAAGTTTCAAGAGCGGTAATCAACGGCGGCGACAGCCGGAAATAACGATCGTAATAATAAATTTCAGATTTGCGAATCGAGTAGTGAGTATGCAGTGCATTTACTCGAGGAGGCAAATGTTCTCCAGCAACAAATTGCAAAGTTTCTCGCTCGTTTATACTGCAAGCGTATTGTAAAGTTGGCGGCTGTAGGCGGCAACTAGTTTACGTACATTCGTTGCCGAAAGTTTGTGCATTCGGCGCCAAGCATTTGATCAAACTTAATTGAATTAAAACTGATTTATCGCTCTTTGCTTTGAATTATTATTTTCGTAATGGCCACGAATTTTGTTCATCTATTTTATAATTAATTCATTTGCTGCACGTAATTATTAAAATCCTATTATTCGAATAATCTATGTATAGAGTGTTGCCATTTATCAGAAAATCTTTTAGAAATGTGCGTAATTGTTACGTGTTATACGACTTCAATAAGGCCTGGTAAAGCAAGAAAACAAGTAAGGTTTCCATTAATTATTCATTTGTTCTGCAAAGGCTGCAAAGGGTTTCAATGGCTGAGGAGAGTCGAGCGTCAAGTCTTGAAATAAATTTGATACCTATTAACATCTCGTTCACAGCCGACTGGCCTTCTTCCGGCCTCTGTGCAATGAGCATAACCACAAATGTTTCACTAACAATCAAGACATTCAATATCATTCCATTTAATGGCCCTTTTTTTACGAAAGATTTTTTTGTTGTAAATTTATGTATCAACACAACACAGTGTTGTACTTTTGATATCACCCTAATGCCATTAATTCGTGTAAATGATAAATGAACATATTTTCAAGTCTAAATACCACCCTGATGGTGTTTACCTTTGAAACAATACAATTGACCACTGCGCTCGCATAAAACAAACTTGATACGTCAAAGAGGAAGGAAGTACTCAGTTCAATGCATAAAACGGTGCGACGTGCTTTAAGGCAACCGAAACGTTGTTTCCGCTTTGAGTATTTTTTCGGTATTTGTCAGATGGCCGTCGATGCTTTTCCCAATAGTAATTCAAACACTCCATTTACGAAATGACTTCCGGAATTTCTTTCCGGATTACACGTGCAATTATTTTATTCGATTTTACCTTTTTCAACTCGCATGTCTCGCAAAAAAAAAGTCGTGATACTTTATTGAATGAAAAACATAATTAATCCAGCTCATAATTCAATAGAAGAATAAAAAACTCGATTAATAAATAACGGCGTAAATATTTGCGAATAAAAACGCGTTTTAATTATGCACGAGTAAAGATCACAAAAGTAAAGCGATTAATAAAAACCATCGAGCCATGCGCGCACGTTCTTTTTTCTTGCGTTGCGAGAGATGAATTATTTGCCTATTTTGTTTATTCACTGATAAAGTTTGTAATCCCGCAACGGCGTAATAAAAACAGCGCCGTGTTTCATAAAAAACTAATTAAAAATACATCATCAACGCATTTGAATTGCATGAGCAGCGCCGCCCGTATTGAGTTGAGGTGGATGATAATATCAACGAGTATCGCTGATTGGCGTTTTGTTTGTTCACCAGCCTCGCATTTTTTCAGAACCATCTTCGGCAATGAAAATCTTTTCGGGGCGCAGTATTAAAAAGTAATTAGGTTTTTACGTGCGCTCAATGGCCATAAAAAACACACGCGAAACATCTTCAAATTCATTTCAACATCATAAAAGAGCACTTGATAAAAACTTGATAGAAAAAAATCAGCGTTGACGAAAGTACAAGGGAGAATAAGTAAAGTGAAAGAGTGCGTTGAAGACGATACAGAATTTTCCATGTAAATTAACATTGGAAACCTAATAAAAGCGTGGCAAAAATTGGTAAAATAATCGAGTTCTTTGAAGCTTGCGTATGATTTGTTTGCCCTGCCGTGCTTTGTGCTGTATTGATGAGCAATGTTCAACAAGGTAGAAAGAAAGCAATTTCGCAAATTCGAATTCAAATTTCCTGTTAAATAGATGTGTTCACCTGTTTTTTTTCTCTTGCTCTGTTTCTACGTGTTTTGTACGCATGCCTCGCATATCAAAAAAATGAGATGAAAAGCAATTTTGGACACGCGATATTCATCAATAATAATGAATGAAATTTGCAATCAATTTTTTGTCTATTTACAACCGGTAGAAATTTAATAATGTGTCATATTTATTTATCTATTCTGCCGATGAGTCAATTTCCGCTTACATCTTGTCTATTTGATCACCGTATGCAAAGAACTGGACCTTCCACCCTCGAGTGTTGGCCGTAATTTAAAGGCGGCACACGCACCCTTCTATAAATTCTATCCATTTATTCGTTTACTTCCGCATGCGGAACGCGCAACCCTTCTTTCCCGCCCCCGATTCATCTCCGTCCGGTGCGTAACAGGATAATAAGCAAAACGTGCCGCTCCCTTATTTGCAAATAGGGTTGAAGTGTAGCGTTCGTTAAATATTTGAAATTATATACGATGATCGCCGCCGACGTTTATTTGCCGTTGGTTTTTTATCTGGAATGCTGCAATACGGTAATTAAGCTGACAAATTAAATTCGCCGTCTACACCACCATCGCCGCCGCCGCCGTCGCCGCAGTGGCAGAGCAGGTGCGCGTGCAAATTGCACAATGTTTTAATTAGCAGCGCGCTGCGTTTTTTCGCCGCGTGCGCTTCATCAAATTAACGATTCGTTGAGAATGGGCTCAGGCGAGCGTGCGTTCGAATATGATTGAACGAGTGGATGAATGGAATTAAACTTCGATTCATCATCGTCGTGCATTTCAATATGTTGAATGGCGCGATGCGATCGACAATGCCATTAAAGCGTTTTACGGCTCGCAAGAAGCGCAACGGCGCAACGATTCATTAAACGTTCGCGGATCGATGCTTTTAATTATCTTGTCTTTGGAGCGACGTCGATTTTGGCGGTGACGTCGTTCCAGTCAATCATCATCATCACTGTGTTCGTCATGTTCATTTTCCAGACTTGACTCTATTCTATTCAATGTCAAAAGGTTGTTCTTTATTGTTAGCATAAACCTCTCAGAAAGCAATCATTACGCATTCAAATTTTCTACTTAAATTTGCAAAATTAATGATTAGCCGGAAATGAATTTTTAAATCATTTTTAAGCTTCTTTTATTTCTTGAAAAAAATATTTATTAAAAGGTTTTAGAAAAATAAACGGAATTGTCTTTCAAGCTAGATAATAAAATAAAAGTGCAGAAAAACTATTGCAACTGCATTCGCTCTAGGAATAAACAATCCCACGATTTAAATGTAAATCCTTTTGTAATAAATCATGAAAGTATAAAGTATAGAGGAATAAATGTGTTATTGTTATGATTTGAACCATGTGCATCTTTATCATAAATAAATAAATGACAGCATATTCCAACCGCGCGATTATATCTGATACAGTGGATCTTATAAAGTCGAAGTTATTATTTACGATTTAATACGAAGCGTACTGTATACATGCCAGGATGCATAAAAGAAACCGTAGCTAAGAGAATAAAATAAATTGAAAATTATATACGCCAGAGATTACAAAAAGAGGACTGGATGAACTGGAAACAAGATCTGAAAAACTATATCAAGAGCTGCCGATTGCTTTGATGCATCGAATTGCAGCTGGTGCGTAGACCGACCGAGATTTCTTATAAACTGCATACACGTCTTGTACGTAATCAGGCGCATAAAACTAACTACCAGGTTTGCGGCGTAATTACCAAGAATACATATTGTAATTCTTGTTTGCAAACTATAATTTAGCATCGTTTATTTTTTGGTACGTATGCGAAAAATTACCGTTCATTGCATTACATCGTTTCGCCTTTTTTATTTGCACTCTTGTTATGCTTGAATTATAAGATGTTGTTTCGCGAAGATTGATTATCAAAAATATTTTCTCAAATTATTACACTCACGCTTAAATTAATTAACCCACGATTCGATGAGTTATTGTAACGTAGCTGAAAGTATAAATTAGAAAAATTCCACTTAAGAATAAATTAGTTTACAATTACGAAATAATTTCCAACAACGCAATTATTATAATCACAAAGTGAATAGAATTCCTATTTACTCGTTACGAGATTACTTATCAAATAAATGCTTTATTATAATAATTAATCTTCTTATATTACTATTTACTCGTTATTTCTTTAAATTTTTACCTAATGCAAAGTCATCGTAATTCATTAAACACGTACTTGTTATGCAAACTCCTTCGAATGATCTATTTATTCACATCATGAGTATCAGAAGTGAAATATGAATTATATGAATAATAATTTATCATAATGCTTATGATCAGCACTTCTAAAGAAAAACATAAACAATGATGACTTCTGTTTGGCTACTTGAGATTGAAGAAGTGTCAAGTGTAATTAATTCGCAGATGATTAAACTGTCAACTACTGATAATTAAATTACGTTTACTTTGCCAATTAACGTGAAACATACTTCTTTCAACGCATCAAAACACGAGACTAATTGAAATCGAAAAAAAATGTTCTAGAAAGAAAAATTATGCGCATTCATCCTATTAACGTGATATAAATGTAAACATATGCAAATGTACGAGGAACACGCCTAGCGCGTGTTTGCAACACGGCGAACAATTTTGTATTAATTTAGCAGAAAAGCTTAATTAAAAATTCCTTTAAAACAACACGTAACACAAAGCATTGTTACATCGCTGCAGTCTAGCAGCGGGCAGACAGTCATGTTTTCGTCGTCGCCGACTCCAGCCAGCATTTTTATCCAATGCGAAGAATCCCGCACAATGGGCCGAACGTGAGCACGCGGCAACAACTTGTTATTGTTATTATTTGTGCTTTCAACGACGAGCATCTCATTGCTTGTTTACCAACGTGCAAAGCGAAGGGAGCTCTTGAATATTTAGCGGCACGGACGAAATCAACCAGGCGCGTAGGGATCTCTCGATTCTTTTCCGCGTTCGCTTATACTTACCCACTACCTATGTACTATTATTCAGACTGACGAAACGTGTGCGCTGTAAAGGCTGCTTATTATTACGGAGAAGAATCAGCAGTCTTGTTGTTTGTTGTTTACCTGCAACGCCGCTGCTTTATTGTTGCATTGTTTCCGGGCGCGCATTCATTGATTGTGCATAAAATATTCAAGCACTTATTAACTATACAAAAAGAATTTTAAAAAAGACTTTCGTAGTAATGCGAATCATTGGGTACTTTTTAAAGGATTATTTTTCCACATGGACGAATGCTTCGTTGGTTGCCTATAGTCGAGTCTACACTACATTTTACGAAGAGTAAATCCTCTATTGTAAAGCGTTGTTTTGATTTCAACTTTTTCAGTAACCAGCTTTAAATACATAATATAAATTATATTTACGTTTCGATTTAATAACGAAAATGAATATTATATCAATATTAATTAATCCGACTAATTTCATAACTTGGCCGAGATCTGGGTCGTATTATCCCATCACAGGAAATAATTTGAATAAAGATATCCGAACGAGTGAGACATACGCAAACAGCCGAAATACAATTCTCGATCCGGAATGGAATGGTATTTTGTGTCCTGGAGGCAGGACAGTCGAAAAACGCGGCAGCACAATGTGTTACCTTAACGGCGTGTAGGCCGCTCTCCTGATTGGATTTGTATGAAATACGGTGGTCTTAATGGACGAAAGTGACCCTTTTATCGCGCATCCTCTCGGACCTCTATACAGAAGGCGTTCGAAAAATTTGCCACTTAAAAGTTTAATAATATGCGCCCGAAATCGGTCGAGATTCAGACCGTAAATGCCCTCTACTACCATTCCTACTAGCGCTCGTCTCCGCATGTATGCCGTAACAATTTAAAAGTTCAATAAAAGTTTGCTGTGTTTTAATTACAATATCGTTATGAAAGCGCTTTGTGCGTGGAACACTTGGTGGTTAGGTTTACAGGACGATAAGAGACAACATTCTCGCGTTCTCTCTTCGCTGGGGTGGTTTTTTTTTATCTTATGCTTCCAGGCTAGGTTCGTTCGCAATTTGTTGCGCGTTAGGACAAATTACAAGGAATGTGATAAATACCAAGCGTGGAATTTCAGTGGAAAATATGTTGTTATCATCATAACTTTCAGTTTCCTTTTCGTTTATGTACTGTTGTTTGTCGCATAACCGCAAAATCTAACTTTATGTTGTTCGAAAATGTCGGCGACCCTTTTATTCTTCTCTTTTTTTTTGCTGGGCCTTGTGAAGGACGAGCAATTATTCAAGCGAAATTTAAATTTGAAATTGTCAATTCCTTTGAATATAAACAATTCCCAAGTGAATTACGTGATAAAAGACATTTTCCTGTCGTTCTATTTTCGATTCGCAGCTGATCGCACTATATTTCTCGCCGCGAAATTGTGAACACTCGATACACACCCCAGAGGCGAATCCTTTCAGCTGGCATCCCTTATTCTTATCAGCCGCGTAGACGTTCACGGCGCATTGACAATATTCGCGTATCCGCAGTGCGCAATGCATGCAAATGTCTCTTGTCAGTGGCGTGTGCGACGCGAAGGCCGGTTCGACAGCCTTACACAACACTAAACAGGAATTGAAAGATCATGGGGGAACATTTGTATCGAATTTCCACTTTGCTGTTGGATGTGTGGTGTGCATGCACTCAAACGAGATTTGCCACCGCCTGCGCTACCACCGTCGGTTGCGCCGTAAACGCGAACAAGAATGCTGATTGATTGCGGCGAACGAAAATCAACTGCCGAGTGCTCCATCATGTGTAAAACATTTTCTTTGCGCGAATTTCTTGCGTCTGTTTGAAATTCGAATAGGGCTTATAACGTGCTTGTTTGTTTGCACATGTTTTGTGTGTGTTTTTTTTGTCAAAGATTTTTGTCGTTTTGTCTGCGCATGTGAGGCAAATCAAAACAATATTTTCGTAACGAGACGAAAACTTCTGCGCCAAGTTTTTTCCATTGTCGGTTGTTAATTTTAGGAAATTAGTAATTGTCAGAAACTTTGCTTATCATTCTTTTACAAGTTGTACAATTTCTTTTGTTTTTTCACCCTTTGCAAAAACAAGCAAGAATATAAAGTAGTCTTATTACTCAAATGCAAATAATCCAAGTTTTTTTTCGACGCAAAACTTTTAAACGAGCGTAATCTTAAAGATTTTTATAATTTCTGATAGTTACACATGTTCAATGTGTTCAAGTATAATTTGTAGATATTTTCTTCTACACCTCGTGAAGAAACGCAATTAAAGTAACACGAATGTACATGAACACTTAATATATTCTCATTTTCATTATTTATAACTCTTTAGATTTGACATTTCCATGCGCATTTCTATAGTGTTTAACGATTTGTTTGCAGCTTGTTATTCGTTGCTTTTCTTTCAACGTAATGACTTCATTAGTTTCGGCTTATCAATACGCGTATATTATTTTTGATGGATATTATACTTTTTAATGGTAAACTTATACGTTTTTCTGCATGTGTTCCGAACGCAAGAACTCAATTTTAATGTTAATTAAGTTGCTCGTATATTTACTCGAGCAGAATTCGCGTGAATGCAAGCCATTTCGCTGGAAAATGAATATTCCAAAGAGTGGTTCAAAGCGTTCCATGAATATGTATTTAATTAATTTATTTTTTATAACGTATGAGGTCAAATACTTACTCGCAGTGTTTTGCTATTCCAAAAACTAGGCAAAGAAGAAATTGAATAAGCATATCAATGAGACAAAATAATTTTCGGAGTGCTTATTGAGTGCTTCTCGTTTTCTTTAGCGCGAATTAAAACATTCCACGAAAGGGTTTTGTTTCTCCGTTAACGTAGGAACATGTTTAATGAAAACGCCTGAGGATAAAGCACTTTAACGGCGTAAAATGTACAAGGAAAGTCAATAAAACATGTGTGCGAACGTACATAGTGCTTATTTTTCAAGCATTTAGTTTCTTGCAGCAATACAACGAGCACTCTCCAAGGAGTTGGCAAATAAGCTTGGAATGCAATATTTTCTCCAACAGGCATTTAGTTTTAATTTAAGAAGTGCTCGAAACAATTACACGAATAAATCTTCGTACAATGTACTAATTACAAATTAATCCACTATTTTTCTTTTTTTCCGTGCTCGAATTGAATAAATTATTTTTTATGTTCTTATGCAAATGATAAAATAATTGAATTGAAATTATGTTGGTACTTGCGATAATTGAAAAGTTTTCGGAGCAAACAACGCGAAACAAAAAATGAACACAGATTTTAGTTTTCGGTTATTTATGCTTGGCTATAATACGTGCGCAAAGTTTATTTGTTTCGTCGAAGGGCGGACGCTCATTACGCGCGTACAAAAAGCATCAATTCAACTTTTCCGATGCGGGCACGATGAACGCGATGAAGAAAAAAGGGCATTCACGAAATAGCCAAATTGGCAGAACGTTTGCAATTAGTTTTACGGCCTCGGTATATACATAAAACAGAGCGTGGCGCGCTGCGCTGTTGGCGGTTGGGTGGCGGCCGCTAGTGGGTTGCCCGTCGGGGGGTGGCAGCACGTTCTGGAACTACATGTACTTTAAAACGTATCAGCGAGCGAAAGCGAGCACCATTAAAGCGATTCTCGTTCAGCGATAACTTAATTTTTATTGCGACCCACCTTCGCGGCAGCGCACGCCGTCAGAAAGCAAAATGCAGGCACATGATGGTCATTGCAAAACGGCGACGACGGTGGCAATGGGTGGGTGGTGTCTTTGGGGATGTGGTGCCAACCGCGGTGAAGTGTCCGCGCGACATTCCTTGGGGAAATTTGCGAATTTATACGCAGTTCAACGTATTTCCGGCATGTGTTAAATGTACATTTAGGAATTTTGTAGTTCTTTCTCCTGTCCGAAATTTTTCATATTTTAAAACGAATTAAAATTGCTGGCAAATACCGAATACCACAGTTTACGTACTATAAAGAAGAATTAAAGCTAAGCATGAATAAATGCTTAAAACTACAATTAATATGAGTTAATTACACAAATAAATGTGTTTATTTTAGCGCACAGCAAACAAGCCAGTTTCGCGTTGGCAATAGTTGGAAATCCTAACCGTTTTTTGCACATTGCATTGGCGTTGGTTGCTGTCCTCAAGCAATAAACATGATTTATTCGCATGGCATTCGTGCTGATATCTTTTGCCATTCTTTTGCATGGCGGCAATATCTCGATGAGAGGAGAGGATCTGTATCTCGCATTCGTCGCTGCCATCGCGCCGCTTCCAACACATCGTTAGCAATAAATGCGTGCGCGCTTTCTTTTTATAAAACACATACCATTTATATTAGAATAATGCGTTCGGAACGTCTGCTCTGTCTCTCCCAATACTTGAAATTGCATATTTTCTTGCGCTACCGAATGAATGAACGAATGATCCGAACGGCGTGGAATTTTTATAAAACACACAATCTTCCCCCGTGCGGCACTTATATGAGCGAATAATGATGAAAATTTTCGAATGAATGAATAAATTTTGCATATATTTATGGTGCTACTATTTGTACTCTTCAAGAGCGCTCAAGGTGGCTTCTCGGCGCGCAGACAACAAGACGGGAGTTGATTAAAGCAATCTTACTAAGATTGGACGTTCGTCACGTTCGCGTATAATCGCAATGATTGCGCATTGTGCACGAAAATTGCTGGCCGGCGACGCCAAGGTGGAAGGTGATGCCGGTGAAAGTAACAATAACGAGGGCTGAGTGACTCAATTACAGAAATTGCTTGCTTTACCAGAAAGCGAAGCGAAGCGAGGATCCACGCATGCAAAAAGCGAGATGCGCACGAGAGCAATCGACGACTGCTTCGTGTGTAATTATATTTAAATGCTATTAAACTCTCGAGCGAGATATGTGCGCGGCGGGCCAACAAGCATTGTGTATTTACATTTTCGGTATTACTATGTAAATAAATAGACGAAATTGCTAATGCAGCAACATGTACGAAATACATAATGTCATAGAGTTTGCGAGTGAAGATATTACAAGTTTAGTTGCAAATAATAATAAACTTGCAATGCGAATCCGTTGATTCTATTTCTCTCCACGAATGACGAGCATAGAGCGGCGCATGATTTATTAAAATCATTTAAATATGAACGAAAATACTTTGTGTATAACAAAGTTCGAACTCTTTGTTTAAGAAATGTGTTAACTGAAGGGAAACGAGCATCGAGAATGTTCGCTCGATGAAGAGGAAGCAAATACAGCAATTGCAGCAAGTGAACAATCGGTTAGAGCAAAACGAAATGTTCAATTACTTGAATGCGGGGCGGCTGGATGACGACGGCGCCTGATATGACGTCGCAATGAAGAACACAGCACCCACATTGCAATGCAGTCGGCGGCGGGCGGCAAATGGTTGGCGGTGACGAAGGGAACCATTTCAATAACATGCATTATACGCCATCCCATTGTGGCGGCGCGGTCTATTGATTGAAATTCAATTTCGGTTTTAATTGCATTTATAACCAGCCGAACGCGCGCGCACTGCACTAATGGCGAACCGGGTTTCTAATTGAGAAGAATTAATTCAGCAATTGCTGAAACGAGCTGTTCTTATAAATTATTTCACTTCATCTCAATACTCTCAATAATTTAACAACTTTTTCTGCTTGCAGACTCATCAGAGTAAAAATGTCCATGTTAATGTACATCATCTTGGTCTTCATTGCTCCAACTCTGCGGGCGACCAATGGTCAATCAGCGAACATTTGTCCGAACAATTGTCAATGCTTTCTCGACCAAAAGGGACGAAACGTAGTCGAGTGCCGAGAGGGCGGTATGAAAGGTCCAATTCAGTTCGTCAACTTGAGCGCAGACATAGAAATCTTAAAAATCTCGGCGCCCGAGGACAACACGAATGATTTATCCATGAATCCAGCGATTGGCAAGTTCCGCAAACTCGAAGAGATCCATATTATCAAATCCAACATTCCGAACCTGGGCGAGCACTTCTTCTACCAGCTGAGCAAGCTGGAAGTCTTGAATCTCGGCCAGAACAACATTACGCAGACGCTGCCGATGAACTTCTTCGGGCTGGCGCGCGTTAAGGAATTGTGTCTGGATGACAATAGGATCAGCTCGCTGCCGAGCGAGACGTTTCGCTACTTGGTCGAATTGCGCACATTGTCCGTGCAACGCAATCGCATCCAGCAAATGGCGACCGGTGTCTTCCGGGGCTTAGCGCGGCTGCGAGTGCTGCGTCTCAATGGGAATCTCATACGCGCGTTCAAAGCGGACGTCTTTAAGGATCTCAAGGTAATTATCACACTCATCATCGCGTGCAGCTTTTGTTCGACTAGGAAGTTTTGTTTTATTGTTTGCTCTACTTCTTTGTGCAGGAATTGCGCTCGCTCGAATGTCGTGGTTGCCATTTGAAGACAATCGACAAACATGTCAATGAATTGCTACCCTTGTTATCGCACTTGGACCTGAGCGAGAATGAAATCCGTCTGCTGGACGCGTCCGATTTCGCAAACATGACAAATTTACGCGTGCTGAAACTGGAGTCGAACCAAATTCAGGAAATCCCGACCGCCGTTCTCGCCACGAACCAGGACATGCGTCGCATTCTCTTGGCGAAGAACCAAATAATGAAAATCGCGGAAGATGCATTCGTGAACTTGGAAAATTTGACCGAAATCGATGTCGGCTACAATAAACTGCGCAATGTGGAGCGCGAAACGTTCCTCGAAATTGGAGCAACGCTCGAACGACTCGTGCTCAGCGGGAATAAAATCCCCGTATCCCAATTGCGTTACGCAATGGAGGAGTGCAGTTCGCTGAAAGACTTGCAGTTAGCGGATTGCAGCATGCCCGAGATTAATGAACCCTTCATTCCCGAGAGCGTCGGCGTACTGAACTTGGCCAATAACCAATTATCGTACCTATCCGCACTGGTGCTGCCCGTTGCACTCAAAGAACTGGATCTTTCGCGTAATCTTTTCCGCGGATTGGACGAAGACGTTGCCGAACGCGTGGAGCATCTGCGATGCAAATTGGATCATAATCCGTGGTCCTGCGACCTGTGCCACATCATTCCAATGCTGGAACGCGTCAACCGCAGCGCCGTAATGTACAACGTGCAATGCGCTCTGCCCTATCATCACGTGAACAAAATACTCGGGACAGTGCAACGCGAGGAATTGAGCTGGTGCAACGCTGATGGATATTCCTCGGAGGGGATTAACTTTTTCCTAAGCCGAGAAGATGGCCGACTCGGTATCATTGCGGCTGGTGCATCATTGATGCTTCTTATTCTCACCTCCATTGCCGTCTTGGCCGCATTGTGCTATTCGAAACGTCACGCCGCTAATTACTACACGCACGAGGAGAAACGCGATGAAAAGGAAGCCATATTCGAGAATCAAACACCCTTATTCGGCGAGGAGCTGAGTTTTAAATTTCCACTGGAAATTAACGATACTAAAATACAAATTGCAACTATCGCCGACATGAAGAAGGAGCACGGTTTGCTTGATAATAATCCAAATAGTTAAGCAAGCAATTTTTGCGAAACATATTCAAGTTATCAAAGAAAGCAGGAGAGACAGACTTATAATCAGTGAGACCCAGATTCTTCCTTGATGGAGACGTTTATTTTTTTGTTAGGAAGCAATGAGGATTACGAAAAAGAAGAAGAAAAAGAAGTGTTGAAAAAGCCCTAATAACAAACACGAAAATATCACAACAGTCTGTTGGCCACCGACGCGAAGCAAATATTTTTCGCACAAATACTTTTTTCATTAAGGTTGCTTTTGTTGCCCGCAAAGTTTTCGCTAGTGCTGATTTATTTGCTCGAGTAGTGCGTTGAATTGTGGCGTTCAACACTTCGTGGGTTTGATGTCAAATGAAGCGCAAACATTCCATGTTCTACTTATACTTAAAACCGAGCGAAAACCTTAAAAAAGTATAAGTTACCAGCACGAGAGCGAACGCGACAAACCATATTTACAGTTGCATTCAACGCGAACGTCACAGTTGTTGCTAAAATTATTGCATGGCGTGCGCTTTGCTGCAATGCAGTTACAGATAAAGCGAACCAACGAAAAACTTTATTTAATACAAGTACAAGAATTTTCCGGACCAAGAAGATATTCCAACACTGCCAAATAAAGTGAAACGTTCCGACAGGTTTAAGAAATTTTTACAGCTACCTTTTTTAAAATGAAACGAAAAACGTCAATTAAACAGAAAATAATCTCACTGTTTTTTTTCTTCGTCGCAAATACCATAGAAATTCAGGTAAATTACCTTTGCAGTTTTTAAGCCGATTAAATGGAAACTCAGCGTTTTGCGGAAAGTTTGTGAAATTAAATTAAAGTGTGTGCGCGTAATCGTATTGAAATATAATTGCAATTAGTGGTACTCGAGATACCCAAGATTCTAAGACGTGGAAGAGGAGAGTTTTACTGTTGAGCCAACTGCATTGAGAATTAGTGATTCTTTAAAAACACTTTGTTTTTTATTCGTACGCAGTGTGCTTCGCTTCGTTATTAATCTCATTTAAAATTGAACAAGAAATTTACTTATACATTGTAAACGTTATAGTTTAAGAAGAAAAGCCAATGATTATAGCTTTTAAGAGTTTTTGCGTATAAAGTAAAACTATATTTAATAATTGATGAACAATAATTTTCTATTAGAGTGCCATGATTTTGAAATATTATATATTTATCAAAATCTATTCCTGCGTTATTTTAAGAAGTAAAATTAATGCGAAATGTGCAAATATTTCCAAGTGAACAACGATAATTATTATGATACTTATTGCAATAATAATATTGAACTTGCAGTTTTGATTTGTACTTAAAGTATTTTCTTATTCGTGCAAGAAAACACGCAATATTTTGCGTAATAAAAAAGAAAAACTCACCTTAATCTTGTAGTAGTGTGGCACTAGGAAAATAGCCTACAACAAAGGAGAAAATAATAATTAATACATTGAATATTCAAGCAGAATGCGAAATTAATTGTGTGATTTTAGTCTAAGCAGATTATAAATAATTATTTATACTATATTATAATGAATTAATTAGCGATATTATAATGCATTTCTCCATAATATGCATATAACATATATATATTAATAATTTTTTAGCTATTTTTTATACTTGTAACATGTAACAATTCCGTATAAATATTTTTACACAACGCATGCACATATTAAGCAAAAAGCGAACACAAAGCAACACACAAGTTATTGAATTAAATTGCTTGTACGTAGATCCCACACCGAAACTTTATGATAATGACGCAAAATTCAAATTTTATGTGCGCCAAGTCTATTTGTAGTCTATCTACTCATGCGTCAAATGTACGTTTATGACACATAAAATTGTTATCACCCATGAAGATGTCTACCAATATTCTATTAAAGTGTAAAATGTGCTTTTTTGTTGTTGTAATTTTTGCACACATTTATCATTATTTCCTATTTCCTCTTACAAAGTAAGATTTCGTATACCCAGCGTTATAAATTGTTAGCTATAACACGCTGTATAAAATTTATGAGCCTTATCGGCGCACATCTTTTGAGTGTCAGATTGAAGCAAGTGCTTTTATAATTTTCGCGGCGACGGCGTCAGGGAAACGTTGTCAGTCACGCGGCAAAATTGTTAAAAGTTCCGAATTCATTTCACCTATCAGCAACTCTCCATGCGGGAAAATCGCGTCCTGTGATACCGTTCCACGTCGGTGCATTCGTCGTCGTCGCCGCCGCCGTCGCCACACGCATTTGCATTTTTCATTCTCATCCTGGCCGCGTGTCGCGTGGAATAAAAATGTTTGTTTGTTTTATACTTTTACGATTCCGAAATGAGTGTTGTTGTTTGCTTTAAGTGGTAGAGTAAACTTTTTTGTCGCTCAATCTTTAGACGTTAATTTTCTTCACAAAAAGCAAGAGGCAAGTAATAATTTTAGTAATGGACGAGCTAATTAACTCTTGCACTTCTGATAATTATTTATATGGGCACGTTTGCATAGATAAATAATGCCGAAATAATGAGAATTTGATTCAGTAGCGTAATAGAGGTGAATACTGTAACTCGAATAAAAATCGCTGAAAAACAGCGCATGAAAAATGAGTCGTGAATAAAGAATGGAATAAAGAAAAGGTAAATTGCGTTGCGTTGGTCGTGCCGAGTCAACAGCCAGTCAGTTTGTTTGTCTTTGTTAGCTTCCTCCCGCCAGCCGCGTTCTTTCACTACGTATAATAGTCAAAGGATCACCGTCCAGGACGAAGGAGCGGAATGGTCAACAGCACGAGGCGATCAATCATCTCGACAAGTCAATTTGAGGAAGAAAAAACTTGCCAACTCATTCAGCTTGCACCCCCCCATCCTTTCATAATATTTTACGTAATGTGTATCAACACACCAGTATAAATAAACACGGAATGTGCAGGGATATTAGCATTAACTACAGGGTATTTGAAATTTTCAAATTAAATTACATTCCTTCAAGCTCTCTCTTCCAGGAATCATTTTCATAAAGAAGTTTAGTCATCTTCCTTATATAATTAACAAAAAATCAAGAAGATTAAACGCTTTATCTCAGCGTAGGAAAATAAATGAAAAATACAGGAAAACTATTTCAGTGACAGCGGAATGCGGAAGTGAATGCTGCGACGTTATTTACCACTTGTTTTTCACATTCTGTTCCAGGATAAAACGCTCGCCAGAATTTCATGAAATATATTTGTATTAAATTTCAGAAAACAACGCTGCCATCGCCGTCGCCACCGACATTTATAAATACATGCATGTGCGAATATGAAACACGGATAATAAAAGTTAATTAATCTGGCGAGGTTTATTGTCCTGAAACTTGCCTTCTTTTTGTCCCAGGCTCAACGATCGTGATTTTACTAGTAAAACTTTTTAATTATCCCTATAGTTTTTCAGGTTTTTATACCTATTCTCTAATATATTAATTGAGTTTTACTGGATCATTAAAAAATATCTGAATTATTAAATTCAGTGATAGTTTACGACGAGTATAAAAAAGTTAATTTTTCAGCGTTATCATTCAATTCGTTTTAATATTTCGTCGCTTCAATTTTTGAAATAATTATATATTCGGCCGTAGTAAATTGCTGTAAAAGTTTTTCTGGTTATATTAATCTTAAACAACAACAGGACTTTAACTACGTAGTTAACTTAAACCAAACGACTATGAAACTAGCACAAAAGGCTTTAAACTACTCGCAGTCGTCGAGGTTTGATGATAAGTTAAGCTAAAGATAACTGTGAATCCGTGCACAAGTACTTCTTAAAGTTAATAAAGGATTTAAGCTCGAAATGCTCCTAAATTCAAAATCAGAAAATTACGACTTTGCAATGCGTTATTGTTAACTGGCATTTGTTGTTTTCAATTTAGCATTTTTTGCCACAGTTGATTAAATATTTAATCAAGCGCACGTTCAATGGAAAAACCTTTTAGGAACACGAGTAACACATGCGAAACGTCAAACAAGTTGACGAGACATAACCAGATTTCCCTTTCAGGATAATTAGACAATGCACGCAAACACGCAGCGCAACGCAATGTGACAGGCGTTGAAAAAGGCGGTGGTAACGCATTATTATTGTATATAGTTTGTGTGACATTTAATTATAGCGCGTAAAATATTATTAACCCTTTTCCCAAGCGCACATGTGCACTCGAATTTCCTTCCGTCAGTCAGCGACGACGTCGACACGCGTATAACATATTCATGAGCCGTACAAACTTTCGCGCAACAAGCTCATAATAGTTGTTTGTTTTCGACTAGGTTTATGCGCATCAACGCAGAACACATCTCAATATAAATTAGATGATGAACCTAAATTCGTGAAGCGCAAAAATCGCGCGCGCCCGGATTAAAAGTGAATTTCGAAAGGCCAGCGGCGCACAGCATTATTTGCTATGCGTTTGAAATTAACTTACTGTTTGCTGCTAAATGAAGTTTGCAGTTGCATTGCTATTACACAAGTGAGTGATTCATTACGCCGCCGTGCGCAGCGTGTGTGTGCCGGTGGAACAAACGGGAAAATTATTGCACAAAAGAGGAATAGCTCCAAACACTGTGTGTGTGGAAACTTTCTGGGGGCGGCAGCGGTGATAGTGGTTTCCAAATGCACAGTGAACGGGTCTGACGTTCAAATAGATGCATCTGTTTGAAAGTTAAATTTTTGCTAAGTGTATATAGTCAAAGTGATTTACTCTCAAACACATTCATTTAAATAGAAGAATTTTTCAATATTGTATGAACCTTGAACTTGAAATATATGATTTTTCCTATTTGTATTTATTGAAATTGCGCATGGCATGGTATGGTATAAAAGATGCCATGAAATTTATGAATGAACAGCAAATCAAATTCCGTACACGCACTCGAATAAAATCGAAATCTGACCCGTGCTGAGGGTGAGTAATAACGCTGAGACTGCGGACGCTGAGCTAAAGGCGCGAGCACAAAATAAGAGAAAAGCATCTGGTGACCCAACAAATATAATTTCATATAAAAGATTAAGGGTTTTTCATTCGCCTTCTATAGCGTACATGCACTGCGAGTACAATAGCCGCGGCCGTAAATTTGCGATTCAGTGATCGTAAAACTAGACACCATGCGTCGCACTATCCTTGCCACGAAAACGAGCAAAACACTAAAGCAAGTTCTTGTTTCGCGCTCGTGTTTTACTCATAGGTCCGTCGTAAACTCAGTATGATTAGTATCGGCTTATTCTGCTCGAACGGGGAAATATTTAATATTAATTCATTAAGCGAGAGAATTATTGCCCACCAAGGAATGCAACCGCGTCGAGGATTTTGCAAAGGTGGAGAAGAATGCTTGAACATCCACTAAATGAAAATTCCACAATGCGAGCGCTCGCGAAAAAAAAAGGGTGAAGATGTCGTTGATATTTGATGCTTGTGAAGGCTGGAAACGAGGTAAGTCGCGCCCCAACAATAACAGGAACAATGTTGTTGACCCGTTGATGTCTTTGGATGGCCGAGATGGCTGAGCAAGGATAAGAAAAACACCAAGGAAGTTCATCATTCGGTGATCGAAGAGTGGACTGAGAAAACATCGAAGGTTGCTGGGTGATAAAAATGATGATATATAGCAAGGACATGCCCACTGGTTTAGTGTTATGTTTTCGTTACCCAAAAAATAAAATAAAATGACTGGAATATCAATTCGCCTTTGTTGTGGAATATTTTCTAAAAATACTAAAACTAAATAATATATCCGCTTTAGACGCTTATGAAAAGTAGTTGTGATTTACGACTTTGATTCTTCTGGATTAAATTGATTCGCTGAAAAAATCAAAGATTCGCTGATATCTCTGCTCATTTTTCAAGATTCTGATAAATCTATAAAGTTTGATTAAGAACTGTACACATTTCCACTAAAATTTAGATTTTCTTTTTCTACTTTTCAAGTGTACTCTTCCTCGACGAAAAAAAGGCAACAACTATTACATAAAACGTACAACTGCCATTAGGTAAACGACCCCGAAAGTGTTTTCAGCCATGAAACATTCAGCAAATGTCCCAAACGCCTCGGAATTTCGAGCGGAGGAATCGATGCATCACAAAGGCGTATTACAACAACAAGCGAACGCATTGGACTTTACCGCATTTTCTACGATTCTTCCACCTCGTACTATTACCCAAAATGCAGTTACTATTCCGTCTGCCATCACTGAGCATTCGTCGCTATTGCTTGCGTAACATAAAAATATTATTGCGACTAGTTTCGTCGGAGACATTATGAAAGTTATAAAAGTACCAAAGAGTCATTTAGTTATTGTTATCAGATCATTAGTGTTGCCAAATATTTTTCGATAAAACCACAAGTAAAATTGCTTCCTTGTTAAAATAATATCAATAAAAGCATATGTTCGCAAATAATTAAATTCACTATTACCTTCGCGGCCCAACATAATTAAATTTTACTAAAATATTAAATGACCATTGTGTCAACTTGAAATGTCATTCTTCGAGCATAGTGAACTCCCTTGTAACAATTCAGTAATTATAGATTTAATGACACAACCTTCGCACAGAGATTGTCCTGCTACGATAGCATTGAATGCACATCCATTCGGCGCAAAACTCATTTAACATTCATAACCCATTCGAAAACCGTTCCAATTCCTATGTGTTTGTATCACAGGAGAACTGTAATGTGACATACACATGACATGGTCATCATATGCTCTGAATCGTTACATCTGCGACTTATTATCTCTCATAATAATAAAGGATAATGCGAACGCATGTACTAAGCATATATTCCTATCGTTTCGTGACCGCAAATGGCGAGTAACAAAGATCATGGACCGCGATTCACTCTCGTGTTATTTTAATTGTGTTACCATTATTCTGCTGCAAGTTTCAATTCGAGTTTCAATATTTCACTATACTCGTGTCTATACGTTTAAGAAGCTTTTAATATGTAGGGTGTGAACGGAGAATTTATTGTTTCTTTACACTGGAGCACATAAAACTAGTACAATACTATCGCATAATAAGAAAGTGCAATGCAAATGTGCAAAATCCAATTTCAACATAAATCGACATCATGCCAACGATTCAGGCAATAATTCTTCGTTAGGCACCATTGCGAAATAGAAATTCTGCTTTGTGCGCAGCGAGTACTATGCCGCGTACAAACGAATATATTCAGCGCAAATTTGTAATGTCACATATGCAGCATGTGTTCACTTAAAATGTTTATAATGTGCGCAAAGCGACAATGAAGGTAATTTATGAGATACTCTTGTGAATGTCTATTTCACATTGCAATTCTTCCAAGGGAAAATGTAATTCTTAGAAATCAAATGTATAGAATGGCAAACAAGATGATAAATATTCTGGAAAATTTAATTTTGAGGCAAGTGATTGTAATATCATTAACAGATGTATGTGCGAATAGAGTTATCAATTTCAGGCTTGGCGCTGATAGCGTTAAAGTGCTTTAATAAATAATTTATCTAAATGTGCACACGAAAAATATTTGCACGCAGATTTGGAAAAAAGCCTTTACCAGAAATGGTTGAACGCGCGCACACGCATATAAATCAGGCAGAAAACAATTTGGTCAATGGCCAAATAATGGATTTATTTGCTTCGTCCTGCTGCGTCCAGCGTTCATCCTGCTGGCGCTGGTATTAATGAAGCTTTTGCTGATAAAATGCGTGTACAACAAACCGCAACCAAATCATTGATTCTATATAAATTTGGTCGTATTTTTCTCTCAAAATATTTGCATGTGTTTTTATTTTTTTGCTTTATAAGTATCATTTATTGCGAAAACAATTAGCCCACATTTTGCCGGCTTTACTTAATCACCGCCCAAACGTATTTTTGCATTTACGAGAATCTGCTCGCAGCATTATTAATTTCAAACGGCTTTTGTTCCGCAATTGTATGAATTCGTGATACTCGCGCTGAGTTATTCGCATTTATTTGAAAAATTGAATTAAAAAGTTTGCGAGCACACGCCGCTTGCGCTTTTTTTTATTCGGCGAGAGAAAATGAATCTTGAGAGTGTCAGCATTCCAAGGAAAAAGTTACCATATTTGATTATACGGCGACGTCGAACAAAGACAAACGACGCGCGTCTGTGAATAATGCTAATTGGATTTGATCCGTTTTAATTAGCTTGTTTTCTCCGCGCTTTTCCTGCTCCATCAGCAAATGCTTGTTTATTATGCGACTTGATTAATTGGCGATCTTTTCTCACACTAAAAGGCGTGACTTTTTCGCCTGCGTCGTATCGCGAGGAAGAAAGAAGTTGCATAATTAGATTTCCAAATGCGACGGAATATTATGTGATAAAATGTGATAGGATTACAAAAGGGCGTTCGCGAGCGCGGATAGCAAATAGAATTTCTTATAAACTTGGAAATAGGGTCGTGCACGCCCGGCAATCACCCGCACAACTGACACTCGAATTTGAAATTTTTATGCAGACGCACATTGAATGTGCGTCGACGTCGTCCTGCTCTCCAAGGAGCGAGAGTTGTTCAATTTTCTTTCCTCTTCGAGCAGCAGAAAGAATATTGCAATTGTGGGACAAGTGGCTAACCAATTGCTCTTCGCTATGGACGACACGTTTGCACGTTTCAGTTGTAAAATTACGCGAATTCCAAATTATTATAGCTTAAATTTATTTTATGGCCGCTTCGAGTACTTACTTTGGTCTAATAACTATCTTGATTTACGGCATGCCTGTTCTAATAATTCCATCAATTTTTCCATTTGTGAATTATTTCACACATATATATTGCGAATAATGACTGAATTCGATTTGAAGTTATACTGAATATTAATGGAATAAAAAATTGCATTACTTGCATCGGAATTGACACGAAACGTAATGGAAATGCAACAATAAAATAAAATAATGAAATTGCTTCTCGTAGTAAATAAAGTCCTGATACGTATCACCGCATCTAAATGGATTTTGCGAGGCAACTATGTATTTGCAAGCAGCTTCAATCCAAATCGAAATATTTTAAATTACAAACATTTCACATTGTTCGTTGTGTGTGCTTTCAATTCGCTTTACAAGAAAATTGATACATTATGTTAATTCTCTAGCATTGCCAGTATTGAATTCTACCTTGATTGATTGTTTATTTTACTATTTTTACCGCATAAGTCGCATCGTATTTCGAGGAATATATCCATCTCGACAATAATTTTATGAATATGACAACATAAAAAACCAAGCACACATAAATCACAAAATTGTCATATTTGCTCATAAATTATTCGAATTTATGAGCGATTTATACCAAGCGAGGACATTGCCTACTTTAAAATTCTAACACTTCAGTGTTCGATGCATCAATAATCAAATATTGCTTCTTGCGCTTATTTCGAACGTAAATATTGGAGTTGCATAAAGAATTCGATAAAGTTTAATTAAATATTACTGAAACACTCCATAGAGCAGTAGCAAATAAATGCAAAACTTGGCCGGTCACAAATGCAATAAATAAAATCATTGACAAGTAAACGTTGCTGCCCTTCGCACATCGGGTTGTGTATCCCTTTTTCGATACGGGCGATGGGTTGTTTTCCCAGAGCGCATGTCCTACGGGATGAACGCGGAAGCCGCATCGAAATACATAAAATAAAACGATACCGAGAAAATGTAGGAACACACACAAGGCGGTTTTAACGAAATACGGACGCGTCATGTTGGTGTTTCCCATCATATTGAAGTGCATGGGATGTATGTGCAAACGCATAAAATAAAAACGATCCGAGCAAGTCGTACAATGTTGCTGTAACGCATGAACGTGCTTCGCGGATTTGTGAAACGTATAGTAGTCGAACGTTTAATCGAATTATCGACAGTATTCAGAGTTTTACATGTAATCTTCATCGATATTGCGTTTTTTCCAATCAAGCATTCGCTCTACTTCTCGTCCAATTGTCCAATTCATTTTGTATTTTGCAGCTTCGCTTCAAATCGTAAATTCCGAAGATATAATTCAATTATAAGAGAACGTGTAACTCAAACATGGATACCTGAGGATAAAATAATAACCTTGGTAAACAACTCAAAGATTCACCAAATTTTAACACGAAATGCAACGTAGTAAATAATGTTCGTAGTAAATAATGAAGGTATATATTGTTCTTACGTGTTGGTAGGTATGACTATTCTCAAATGTTATGATCATTATCATAGTGTGATAATTATCCCTCAATTCCTTAATAGAACTTCATCCCTTAGCTCTTCTTTGGTGTAATGCTTAGTGCAATACATATGTGTCTTGACTAGTGCTTAAATGTTCAGGCATTTGTCAAGTGGCTTGTTGTGTATCATGTACGTTGGCAAATTAACAAAATTGGCCGAGCGTTATTTAGTGACTAATAGAAATGTTGCTAGATTGTTACTTCAACTGGATCTTAACGCTTGAATAATCTCTTCACATCATATAGGAAACAAGACTTGTATATGATCTATAAGCAAACCATCTTATAGTAAACCGTCGTATGCTCATCATTATATGAACATTAATTAACAAATTGCAACCTACATTCACTTAATCCACACTCTAAGTATTGTATGCAACCACTCATGCCTTTGCAGCAGGGTAGAGGACTGACCATTGGATAGTGTACCTTGTTTATTACTGGAGTGTAAGTGTAAACTGCTGCTAGTAAAATCAAGTGCTTATCGAAGTACATTGGCCGACAATATCTTATGTGCACACTTAGCTGATCATTCGATGCATTTTGTTGTAAATGTGCTGCATACCAATCGCTTCTTACGATTAAGGTAAGATATGCATTGTAGTGGTGCTGATACATGATTCCGTCAAAATAAATGTTGGCTTGTGGGTTTTAATATTGTGACATGTACTAGGCGAGTATATACATAAAAATATTAAAAAGTGGTACTTACAGTTTCAATAAATAATTATGAAAACCATGTTTAATGATGCACAACACTAATGAGCAGTACGTTATACTCTGCGATTATCACAGTAAACGTCACGATGTTGGTAAAATCTGGCAGGTGGCGTTCTCGCCCGTACGGTGCATTGAATACGCAACAATGTATAGGCACTTAATTCTTCTACGGTGTAGCTCGTTATGTGCGTAGTTGACTTGCGAGTCGGTAATTTCCAGAGGGCATAAAATATGCATTAATAAATATATGCATGTACATTTCATGTACGAAATTGTATATTACGTTGGTAATTCAGTACTGGATGGCAATTGTACAAGCAATTGCATTGCATTGGTTTATATCTACGCGCTGCTCGCATTGCGTTACTTTCTGTTATGGTTTGCAGTGATAGCGGCGGCGGCGGCGGAGGCAACGACGGTGGTTCCGAGTGCTAGCGCATCGCATGAATTATTGTCTCCAAGCAGCGAGTTGAAAGCCGTGTGCTCTTCCGCAGCGCGAGCACCGTCGACTCGAGGAGTCTTTCCTGCCGTCTTCGCTGCGGCCTCCACTGCCGCAAGTCTCAAGTAGATATTCCATTATGCTAAATAATATAACCCCGACAGGGCTCGCTCACTTGCCTGTCGTAAATAAGGCGGCTGCTTATGATTTACTCGGATGAAATGAAAAATATTGTACTTTTCACGCGCATACACGTCGGATACCATTAATTCTAAATTCCACTCCGGAACAAACACGTTTCGTTCTATTCAAATATAAATATTTTTCAAATAATACGATATTAATATTTCTCGAAAGCGTGCCACGCCAAATAAATAATGAAATATTCCATCCAACTATTCTAATCTAAGAAATACCAGTCGTCCTGAATTTCAGACTGCAGCGAATAAAGAATCGCACAAATTCATTCAAAATCACTTCAAGTAATACGTGACATTCGTCAGTGTCAAGCGAATGGCTGGGCGATCTGAGTATATTCGCCAGTCTACTGACCACCAACTTTCGCCGGAAAGCCCATCCTAATCATCCTAATGGCAGGAAATCCAACTTTCTATTACATTCACTAAATCACCAAATCAATCAATCTATTCGTTGGCCGGCGCGTACATTGTTCAAACATTCGATGGATAATTTCTCAACGCCTGAAATCTGAACAAACTTTCACGTTATCAGATATGTTCCTTCTGCGCTTCACGCGTTTACACTTGCGACTGCGACATCATTGATGATGTGTCATTCAAGAAGCCGTGCGAAAGCAATTCAACATTTTCACCCCGAGGGTTGGAATGAAAAATATTATTTGATAAAAATATATTACGCTTGTCAAGTGCGGAAAACCACACTGTCTATTATAGGATAGAAATTGGGCTTGGTTTGCCCTTTGTCTATGTTTCGCCCACGCGCGTGTAGAGGTGAAGCTATTCAATTTGTTCACCTGAGAGTTGGCTGGAAGCATGGCAAGAGAAAGTAAAAATACCGGAGCGCTCGTTTTTTTTTTGGTTTCACGAAAAAGGAGCAACAAGAAAACAATGATGTTGTATGGCATTGTTTTTCATCCATGTGCAGGAATGTGGGTCAAACTAATTCGCCTATTTTATCCATCAAAAAACCTTCACAAGTGATTTGTTGTATGGGGGTTGCCGTGCTTCTAGGGTAGTTTTTATATACAAACTTTACGGGATGGGAAAGGTTTGATATATGAAAGGGATAATAAGGTATGACTCTTATATTTTACATTTTTTACTACTATTTTGAGAATATTTAAATGAACCTTTAATGTGGGTAATTTATTTAAAGCCACTTATTGTAAAGTCACAAAGTTGATCGGGAAGATCGATAAAATAGAAGAAAAGAAAGGAGTACTAGATTAAATTTTAAATTAACCCCAATCAACCAAAACGAACAATGAATTGAACACAATAAATCCTCAAAGGACGAGGGCGCGTTACGTTTTGCGTTGCATTTGCATAAATAAATAGCGTTTATCTTTGTGGGTGGTGCTGCCGCCTCCGGTTGCAGCGTACAACACGACGCACGCTGAAATAATCGAGGGAGCAAGCGCCCACAACAAAATCCTTTTCATCCGCGTAAACGAAAACATGCGCAACTTTTATTCTATTTGCAAGTGCTGAGCTTTACTTATTTATCCTGCGTCCTTTTTCGTTCTTGGCGCGGTAATATTCTTTATCCTGCATCCGCTGTTCCTCCTTCTGATTGCCTGTACTTCTTTCACTTTAGTTTGGTTTGCAGTGTTGCGTCAAACGTGACATGAATTTGATCAAAGTTTTCCAAGATGTGTTCAATACGTTTTCGGTTTGATTGAATTATTGCTTGTTTCAAATTGACTGTTTATATATTTTTTATTTTGTGCGCCAAAAGTTGGCGTGTAATAAATCTTGATTAATTGTAAATAAATGCGGAAAAGGAGGCAGCATAATAATTTTACTATTGTGTTGCAATAAATTAACGTAAATTAATTGAATTTCAACGCATGGGTGGAGCATATTACACGCTTAATATTCGATAACAATAATGCATTAATAAATACGCTATAAATGTTCTGAAATTTGGAATAATAATTACTCGTTCGCGCTTGTTTTATCAAGCGGCATAAATTTATAATAAATTTATAGAGTTTATGAACACACAATATAGCATTATGCTGTGTTTACTCTACTATTCATAATGTGTCATCAATATAACAATGACCGCATTTTATGTATTAAATATTAAACCAACTATTCTAAAGCAAATACAAATAGAACATTAACATATCATAAATTAGATTAGAAACTGTTTTTGTGTTGGTTTAAAGTTAATTAACTTATTATGGGGATGAATAAATTATGAGGTATTTGAATATTTATAAATCAATTGTCCTCTTATGTCTTCCGTCAAGTAGGTTTTTTCCCTGGAAGATTTGCCTGGATGTGGCTGGGAATGCAAAACATCCCCCAAACGTCCGTCTGTTTCTGGCACAAGATGCTGTCCTTTAGAATTTTTATTCATTCGCTGTGCGCCTCAAGCAAACATTGCAATCTCCGAAAAATCTTTTATTTGTGCAACTTGTGTTTCTTGCCCCCATTTTGTGTTTCTCTGTTTGCCTGTCCCAAAAGCGCACACACCCGAATGCATTCGAATAAATACTAAATAAATATATTGCTTCCGCCACATGTCCGTTCCAGGGGCTGCGTCGCCCTTCACGGAGGCAAATTTAAACAAAAGGGAAATGGCAAAAACTGCGAAAATATTTTCAATGTGCAGCTAATATATTCATTGAGCGCATGAATGGATTCCACAATCTAAAAATCTGGAATTAAACCAACTTCACTAATTGCGCGAGAGACTTATCTTAGTTAAAAAAGTTTTTAATTAAAATTACGCTCGGTCGCATCTCAGAGAACTAAATAGTGCGCAAAGGTATTGTGCGTTTTGTTTAGATTATTTCACTATGAAGTTATGTGCGAGGAGTTGAATAAAATTTTAATTAAATTATCATTTTATGGTAGATCTTAAAAGGACGAAAATATGAATGAATTCATTTTGCTAGAAAGGATTAGAACTTCTAATTTCTAAAATGTTCCCTCGTTTTATGGATAGGGGGCTCCACAATTTTCACAAGTCAATAAAATATAAGATGTTGTGGTTGTCACGCACTTGGCAAAATTGTAGACAAATTTTGAGAAACGAGTTCTATCCTGCTTCTCCTAGGTAAAAGCGTCTCAACCAGTCGTGTTTTACATAACAGTCTGTATAAATTTAATGTGCGCAGGGTTTTGACCTTGATGTTTGCCGGATTCTAGCAACAATGCTTCACACTTTATCAAAACTTCAGTTCTAAACTATGCAGGTTTCAAAACAAGTGTATTATTATAAGCATACGATCCGCAGTAATATTTAAAATTGAAAATTTACTTCATTCCTGGAAAACTTGTATTTTATATCAACAATTATATTATTTTATAGAACTAGAACTCTCAAAAGACCATAAAGTAGAAAAATAGAAAAAGTATTCAGGTTGAAGAAAATTGGGAAATTTGATTTAAAACTAGTCAGTGTGCGACGAATAAAATATCGACAAGTTATTGGTGCAATACGTTTCAGCGTCTTTTTAAAAACACCCCCTCAATTCTTTTCTCCAGGGAAAGCGTGGAATATTTTGGAGGCAAACTTTAAAATTGTATGTTTGTAGATATTTTTATCTGCTTTCCCTGTTATTCTTCCATTGTTCGAGCAGCGAGCGCAAAGCAATTTTTCGCGCATTTGAAGCGCAAACTTTTTAAACGCTTTTGAACTTGCGTCATCGTCTTCGTCCTATTCAATCGCGCATTGCACTAAAATGCATCAAATACATCAACGAATAACAGGGAGTGCACACGAAAACGCAATCGCGCCAAGCGTACCGAGCGGAATTGAGTATTTTAAATAAAATTGCGCAAACAAATTGCACGTGTCAGTCGCGCCGCGGTGGAATCGCAAACAAAGAACAACCACACATGAGCGGCCAAAGTGGCATTCGCTTCCAACTTGCCGTTGTCGTTTCTCTTGTGCTTCGCGACAATTATTCTTCGCTCGAGTGTTTGTGCGACTAGTTATTTAACTGCAACATCGTACGCAAACGTTATTTGGTTATTTGTAAGTTTAACCAAATGACAGACGCAAAAACAACACACGTACTTTCTTTGCTTGTTTAACTAATTTATTTTCGACTAAAGTTAATAATTAATTTTACTTCCAGCTAGCAAGTCAACATACGAAAATGGGAAATGAACATTTCATTTTGTTTTAGTTGATTTAACGTTGAAAACACCCAAAATATTGAGTGTTAACTAAATGTGTTTTTCCATGGCAAGGAAATTCGTTTTCTAGAATGAAAGCTGCGGTTAAAAGCAGTGAAATCCTTACAGCTCTTACGAATTCTTACGAGTACGAGAAAAAGATTGGAATTAATTAACTCGTGCAACTTATGGCAAGCAGCTTCATTTATTCAATTCTTATTTCCACATTAGCATTAGCCGTACTTTCGTTCTTTGTGCTTTCTCACAGTTCCTTGCTCTTTAAAACACAAAAATTCCATCTTTCCCCTTCTTGAAGTGTGGCACTTGCCACAAATAAATACTCAGAAACAGACAAAGAGGAAAACGAGACGCGCGGTGCAATAAAATAGAAGACGCATTGCATTCGAACACTCGGACAGCGGAAGTAAACACCCTTTTAGATTCGAACATGCAAAGCGCGGGCTTTTACGAGCTTCCGGCTGCATCCTGCACGCCGCCGCCGCCAAGGAATGCATCTTGGCAGAAAGGCAGACTAAAAACAGGACGCTTTAAATTTAAATGGACTGGAAGGACGCACATAATGATTAATGCCGGCCAATTTTCACGTTGAGATGCCTTCGCGTTTCGTTTGTTGTGCACTTTGCGAGGAGGGAAAAAAAGCATGCAAAAGTTGGCACAAAGCGCAAGAGCGACATGAACCGGATGCCTAAATTGCGTCTAATTAACGCTGAATTCAGTCATCCTCTCCTCCTGCTCTTGAGTTAGCCGGGGCGGCCGGAAGCTAACCGCCAAATTTAATTAAACGTAAATGCTTCCGTCCTTTGATGACAGCCGAACGTTTGATAAACATTTACTATTTTTATTTGTAATTAAATTTGCGAAATTTATATTTTCATTATGAAAATTAATAATTATTATCCGTCAAATCGTGAAATTGAAACAAAATTTCATATTCCCACCGGGGAAATAACTAATAAATAATAAGCTAGTCCCAATTTTGCAATTCCAACCAGGAAGTTAAGCACAATATGCTCGCCGTTTTCGGCGCTTCAATCTCCTCCGCCAAAATTAGAAATCGTAGATGCCGTAAAAGCTGCCGCAATTGGCGCGTGGAAGCAATTAAATTTATTCAAATTGCACGAATGCGAATTTAAATGCGATACCAAGGGACGCGCGTATTATGCGTTCGCGATATGCAATGCAAATGCAAATATATGAATGCGAATATGCAAATGAATGCGCATGATCAACAAACGATAGGTGTGGGTCTTGAATATCCACCTTGCCAAAAGCAAGTTGGATCTGTAGTTTAACGTTAGTTAGTGCTGAAGAAGGACAACACTTGGTGTTCCAAACATGCTCCGAACAATTTCGAACGTTTGAACAATTCATAAAGGGTTGTTATCTTATAATTTCCGTGTAAGGCGCAAGAGTTTAGCACACCCGCCAGGTGAAAATATTCAAGGGTAGTAGTAAAACAAGATCTAACATCTCATCTCCTTGGGATGTCTGCTAACATTATTCGCCTTTGTCGAGTTTGAATTTATATTTCATCTGTTGTGTTTGCTTACGGTGAAAAATTCGAGAGAATTTGTACCACTTAGTGAAATTGTTATCAATATTTCAAAATAAATAATGCGATAGCTGAATATAAATATTCAACACCTGAAAAGTTGGCCAAGTATAAATATCAGACATCTGCAGATTAAAGGATTAGTTTAATCCTTTTAACCTATGACATTTCGCGTACTTTATTCCTTTTACCCCTTTAGCACCTCCACCCCTTCGCTTCCGGTCCTGTTTACACCTGCCCGGAGGAAGCAGCGGCGCGCAACATTCCCGGTTTGTTTGTCAACAACAGCATCCCTTTTAAAATTTATAACAGCAAACTTTGAACGATCAATCTTTTATTGCGCCAACTTCGGAAACTACGACGAGCCAATGGAAAATCAATACGCAAATGGTTTTCTATTTGCCATCAACGTCTGTCGACTTGCAAATTAAACAAAGAAGGCGTAGATTTATCACGGAAAAAATGTATTACTTTCCTTAATGTTTTATTCATCAAAGCGCATAATTACTTCCAAGAATATTGACCTTGCGTATGCGAAGATAAGCGATTTAGGCGCTAAATTGTGTTTGAGGGCGGCGGAAAACTCAAAATGGAAATTCAGAAATCGCACAAAAGATTTGGTGCGTTTATCGTTGTTCTTGCGCTGTTTAAGGATGCAAATTATTTAGCGACTTTTGAACGTGGATGTAATTTCATTCCGTGTAATTGCCGTGCGCGCCGAAAATACATAATAAACTACGTTAGTTTTTCACGCGCCCCGCCGAGGAGGAAAGGTGAAAATGCGCTCGTTTCCATGCTTTGCGAATCGTTGCGAGCGCTAAACTAATTTGTTCCCTTTAATTATCTCGTGGCGCGCGCGAATGCGAAAGTCAGCGAACGCGAACGCGCGAATATCATATCGTTTTGCGCCACTTTTATTTGCACAGCGCATCCCCCTTTTAATAGCAAAGTGAATTTCGTTAAAGGAACAACGCATTTTCGCGTTGATGATGAACTTGTGCATATTTTGCCAGCCTCTTTACCTGGATGAGCTTGACACAAAGGCAAACAAAGAATCAATATTTCTATGCATACAAATGACAATTTAAGTTAATAAGCACAATGGATTTGAAATTGCCCTGTGACGCAAGTGTAAAACAAACTAAACAATTGCTAAAATGAGATAAAAATCACAAAAGTCTGTTGGTTAAGTTTTTTCCTTCGGGGTTAGTAAATTTGAAGCTGAAGAAGATCCTTGAAAAGTGCGTAGCAGCAATGTGGATGAAAAGATAGCGACAGCATCGAAATGAATAGTCATGCTGGATGGGCGCAAAGAAATCTCTTCCGTTTCGCCAACGCACATTTTCGGCTGCGTCTGAAATCCCCTGATCTCCTCTCGAGATAAAATTTGTTACGATTTCGCGTTGAGTGAGTGTTGAGCGACGCCGATTTACGAACTCGAGAATATGGCAAAGCGAGCGGAATTGTGCGTTCTGTTGTCCGAAATCTTACTGAAAGAGGAGATGCTTAACATACCAAACGCCACGAAGAAAGCATTCAAGGATAACAGTAATAGTATGAGGATAAATACTTCAAATTTAAGCCAGACTTGTTTACCGAAGCAAAAAATTATTTCGCTGGAATTTAGTTTATTCAGGCTCGCACAGCTTTAAGAAGTAATCTCGTTTCGATTAATTGTAATCAAATTTTTTGTGTGATAATTTATGAGTATCGAATACAAATCCGGCATTGTTTGTTCGGCTACTTCGTTTTGAATTTACTAGCGGTGAACCATACGATCCGAGCAACCTCATAAGTCACAACCGACCAGATTTGCTAATAGTAATTTCGATGATTTATCATTTCGTCCAATGGCAAAGTTGCGCGCTAGGAATGCAAACGCCATGGGAATTTCGAAGCGTTCGATGCTTGTTTTCCAAATAATCGCTTCCGGCCGTGAAAGGGTTCGTTGCTAGTCAGTTAAGCAACGCTTAACAAACCCCAAAACTAAACTCGTTTTCAATTATTTCTGTAAATACATTCAAGTTTCCTTCCGCCTTACGTGAGCTTCAGAATTATCCTTTTCAAACACTCGCACCTTTCATATTGAAGAATAATGGTCGGATAATTTCATTGTGGATTGAATAAGGTATGGTTTAAATATCTGTTGAAACAAATGGAAAAGTGAACAATTAATGTGTGCAAGTTTGTTACCCTTTGAGTATTCATCCTGTGCGTATTGAAAGCGTTGTCCTGAATCACAGACGTGATTTATTCGACGAGCATACGTTTCGCGATATTAAAGATTATACTCGTTACGAGTGTTTCCGTTCGTATAAATGAAGAGCTGGGGAAGATAAGACTGAAGAGGGATGGAGAAGGATATAAATATTGAATCAGTATCTCTGGTTGTTGCTTGTTATTATTAATATTGCTGATATTTCTTATTTTGTTTGTTTGCTTGGCTTTGTTTGCTTTATACTCAGGTTGTTTACCTAGCCATTGACCATGTGGATGAAAGTAAATGTGATTTTTCTTTTTTGCTTTCTTCGGAAAATCCCAGGCGAAAGAATTGTTAACTAAACCAAAATATTCTCCAAGTATATTTTTATTAGCGCTTGATCCGTGAGTAGGTATTGTTTATTAATAAAGAAATATAAAATAAATTCCTTCTTTTTAGTCGGAAAAACACTTTTTCTGGCTGGTTCCCCTAGTCCCAATGCAGTTTGCGGTCCCAAGAAATCAAAGACATGCCACGAGCAGCCCGCAGGAAACACGTACAAGATTGCTTTAAATTCCTCAGGGAACTCCGCATCTTTAAAACCTTCCCCAAAAGTTTCTCATCACCTAAGGTTTTTCTTGATTCTTAACATTTTCCCTCTTGCAGAGAATTTCGCTTCGTTAGATATTATTAAATATCACAAATTTGAATTTGTAAAATTAGATATGTTTTTCTAATTTCATAAACAGACATCGCGTAATTTAATCATGCACTGACATGTGCCCGATCTAATTGCATAATATGATTAATAAATAATAGGATTAACCTGCAACGGGGCAATTCAGGAACTGAATGCGAGCGCGTTTTCATTTTAAACGTGTCCTCATTACGCGTTCATTTCAGATTTAACGTGTCCAATTAACGGTTTTATTAACAGCACGCACGAAATAGATTAATCTAACCCTTTATTGCACTACACATTCATAACTCAATATGGACAATAATTTCATTTTGCTGAGCCTTAATTACTTACTTCAAGTTTCAACATATGGCGTTGGAATAACTAAACTTGCGTAACTATTAATCAAACTCTCGTCTTTATTTGGCGTATAATTTTATTTCATCCCTCGATGGTTAAAATCAATAAATGGTCGTGTTTAAACGAATCTATCAAGATAAACGTTAATATTTATCTATTTTATCCAAAGTTAGCTTTATTAATGCATGCGGATCTCGTTTGAAACTCGAACCGCGCTCTTCGGATGCACTTGCAAAAAGCGGAAGGGATAAGCAAGCAAAGTTTGCAAGTTTGCTTACTGCAAAGCAATTAATCAAATCTTTGCAAAGTACGTAAACCTACACAAAATCATCAGTAAATCTATGCAAACGTTTCCTCCCTCACTCTCACCCTCTCTATGTGTCTTTGTACATCTCTTCAAATACGCGTCGTCACTTTATTTGCGCTTCGCAATCGTTGATTTTCTCGTGCGCGGCAAACGTGCGAATGCAGCTTATAAAATAATTCACAATCTAACGCGTTCTTTTATTCGCCTTGTTGTTTGTCGGTTTTACAACTCAATTTCCCTCCACCGTACGTACCTTCAGCCGAATGTGCATTGTATTTACCTTTGCCATTACGATCTGTGCGCGCCCGAGTTTTATTTTAGAGTGCTTTACGGCTTCAACGAAATGGCTTTCTCACGCGCGTTCGCGCACATTGTGATTTTATACTTGACCCATCTAAGCAAGCGATGCCAGAATAAATGTTGTTGCTGTATGAATGTGCAAAATTCTTTAAGAATTAATACGCGGAAGCAGGGAAAACAGGAATTAAAGCGAAACTTGCGTTTTATGCAAGCAGCGGATTTACTCTGCTCGGATAATTTGATTTATCTAAAACGTGCTCGACTATCCGCAAACGCGTTCAACTTCTCTCTGTGCGGTGCGCGGCCCGAATTTGAGTGCTCAAGTTTTCTACTTTACGGTTTACTATTTTCAGTTTTCGGTTTTCAGTTTTACGTTCTACGTGTGTTTTACGCATTGCAACTTTACTTTTATGTGGCAAAGCTTTAGAATGTAATTTATCAAGTATGGATTTCCATATTTTCACGTATACGGAATATTTAATTGGATGATGTTTCGCATAAATCGGAAAAACACATTTGTAAACGTAGAAAAATAAATAACTTGCCAGGCTTTGAATATGTCGCTTAAAGCAATTTGAATTCCCTTAAGAGATACATTTAACTCAGAGGCCCAATTGCAATGCAATAATGGGAATCGTGGTGGCTGGAGGCGCCGACTGTGGAATATAATCTATAAACAAAATCTTCCAATAAACGAAAATTGCAATTGTTCGCGTGCAATTCCCAGTAATAATCAAATACGCAGCGCGCACGCAGAGCGAATTTGTTTCTTTTTCCGCCCTAAACACAACCCGCATCTTTTATTTTTCATGTGATTCGGTTTGCGATCGTGTTCGGCCTTTGATGCAATTTCCAATTGAAATTTCATTCGATATTCAATCGAACGCAAGCAATTAAATTTTTTGTTTGTTGATAGCATTTTCTTATTTATAATAAAAAAGCAAACAGCACTAACTGTGTAATTTATGACTTGGCATTTGTAATTCCTGGAGTCCTAAAGTTTTTAAGCATTCCGAGAAGATATTCATTCGTCCTTTTTATCCTTTTGTTCATCTTGATTCTTTTTGTCCTTTTATGCTGTTCACCCTTTTCTCCTACATCTGCATTGTACTCCTTCAAGCTTTTAGCTGAAGCGCAGAAAAAATGAAAGGGTTTTTGATTCAATTCCCAATTCTTCCGATCCGATACGTCCGTAACTGCGGTGCGATGAGAGGCACTGCTGAGAATGTAATCTTACACTCTTGAATGAAGCGCAGCAAATGTACAGAGCAACGAAGCGAGCGCCAGTTACAAAGAGTTTAGTTTAGCAGCCGACTTTGGAAAAAATCATCTCTTAGAAACTGGATGCGATGAGATTAAGTCGCTCGTTTCCAACGAAAAAGCTCAGCCAGATTAACCTTTCGCAAATATTCCAACTTGTAACTCGCTTGCAATCGTTTACGAAGCGACTTTCACGTTTTGTATTCGTCGGATTGTAAAAAATACGAACATTCTGATTTCCGAAATAATTCAGACGTCGTATAGCCATGTATATTATTAATACCACCTTCCGTTATCCTTTATCCTTTCCGGTAACACATAGCAATGGCATTCTAAATTCAGGAAAGACGTCGTTTTGCCGACTTGAAACGAGTGAAATACCGGATGTGGGTAATAGTGCTTCGCTTATGGCCGTGCAATTTTCATAATTCCGCACACGGACGACTAAGTGCATATCGGCATTTCAATTAATCGCTAATTTATTGCAAGGTACTTCAAGTGCGACGCCACGGTAACAACGTTTCGGCAATGGTAGCGAGCGTCAAACGATAACCAATCCATTTGCAGCCACAAGCGAAATTATTACAACTGCGGATGTTCAGCTAAACGTTCTATGATTGAAATTAATGGTATCAAATTGGAGTGACAACGATAGTGCAACTCTTTCTGTAGTAAGAGTAAACCGACGAATTATTTGAATGTTCTGGTTTGTATGCAAATTGCAATTGTTGGCTTGCATTATCACGAGCTCGAATGGGCACTTAAAATATATTTGTTTGTTTATGCGAAAAAGGAAATAAATGAGAATAAATAGAACGATAACAATCGTTAAATAATTTGATATTATGTAGCGAATTAGGATTAATTAATTAATCCCGGTGAATATTGAAACAAGTCATGCTGGTTTGAACACATGAGTTATTTACTTGTCCGATTGAGCAAATATGCACATAAATCGATCCCGATTCTCTTGATTTCAGCCTTCACATGTTCGCTGCGATTTGTTTGCGTTGGAAGCTCCTCTACTGGATTGGAAACAAAATCACATAACTAAATAATACGATCACATTGGAATCATGAGCTTCGTTAAAATATTAAACGTTAATGATCTGCGGTTTTTGTTTATTTGGTACGCGTTCTTTGCTTAAATAATTATTATCATTGAATAAATATCGAGGCATTGGCAGATTTAATTTGGGAAAATTAGTAAAGCAAAACGTGTTTTAGCGAAATACTTGCGGATGCTTAAAATATTATTTGAGAAAGTTTTATTCGCACAGTTGTGACTGGGCGAATGTCTTTAGCAAATTCGCTGGCGCGATTCCAAACACGTACGTCCTATCGAAACGGCAGTTTGGCGTTGGAAATGATGCCGGGCACACATTTGGAGCCCGCATATCTATCTTTTGCTGTATGTATATACCACCTAGAAGGAAGCATTCGGAACTAGGAACTGGGCACTTGGCGCGCACGAGGACAGACTCCAGACGAGCGCAGAAACGTATGTACGCCGCATTATCCGGTAAACTGAACCGCAGCATTACTTACTTCGTCCATAACGAGGCCAATATTGTTATGATACGACAGGCGCGCAACTTGGAAAATGGGGAAAAGTTATGCGACGACGAGATGAAAACTATATCGGCGTGGAAAATATGCTGGCGCATCACATACATCCCATCAACATCGTAAAATAACTGCAATTATCCGATTCTTTCGACTAACGTGCGCTGTTTGCGGAAAATGTGTCAATTTTGCACGAGCAACAACAGGAAAAGGAAATCCTTGTTTTTGTAATTGCATTATCCACGCCTTGATAACTTTGTTTCATATGTAATCAATAAGCATTGATAAATAATACACTGCGAAGTGGGCCAGCGATGTTCACTGTCGATAATTTTCAAACGCATATTTTTCAAAAAATTTTCGGCAATCGATAGAGTATTAGTTTTAGTATATGAATCAGAAAGAATGATTCCGATAAGATTATTAGTTTTGCCGTAATTTAATGTCAAAACTAATAGTCTTATCGGAATCATTCTTTTTGATTCATATACTAAAACTAATACTCTATCGATTGCAAAAAAAAATTTTTCCA